>JBBCBC010000007.1:13040635-13252402 GCA_037126765.1 Stenogyne calaminthoides
ATCCAAATCTCTCTCAAAAACCGCTTTCCACTACTTCGCCTTTCAAAAACTCTTAAGAGATCTTCATTATTTTTTTTCAAATCTTCGGAGAGAATTACCTTAAATTATTTGATTCTATTCTTCCGATTTCTAAATCTTTCAATCAATTTCGTACCTTGCTTTTAATTAATTGCATGATCTCAATTTTCTATGGTACCTAGGGTTTCAAGTTGTGATTCTCGCTTTTTATTTGATCTAAACGCTATTTGCTAAATTGATGTCAAATTGCTAGTTTGACCGAATTTATTGAAATATCTTACTCAAACTAAACATCAATTTGCATATCGCATGTAAATGGCACACCTTTGTTTCACGCACTGTGCCAAGGGAAAAAGTATCGCAATTTTGCATCGATGAAGAAAGACATCATCGATGAAAAGTACGCCGCTTCTTCAACATCACCTCGATCCGAATCGCCGGAAATTCGGAGTGCTTACGAGCCGGTGGGGATCGAACGATATCGCTTACTCATCGTAACATCATTCACACCCATGAAGCCTCGAGTTTCTACAATCTGCAGAGGGGATGAAGACAATGATGTCGACTGATTTCTTCCATCGCGGAATGAAAGTTCGAGTGATGAATGACGATCTACGAGGATATTCCGCCTAACTTCGGCGAAGATCAATCCAAAGACCTACACGACTGACAAGGGGAGAAAGTTTTTTGAAGCCGAGCTGTTGAGACCAAAGAAACAAGGAGAACACGATGAACTTCAAAGCCTCCTATCTGAAGAAAGTATCGCCTTCTTCTTGAAATTGTTCGGCGGTGATCATGTGCTCAACTTACGTACTTTGACGCCGTCACTTCTCAGACAAGATAAGTGTCACGGCCGCAATAATCAAGAAGGCTTCAAATATTGATTGGTTGGGTATGGTCAAAGCAAGACCGAGAAAGACTCCGGAAGTTCGAATCGACCAGAAAGCAATGAATTGTGCTTATCTTCGAAATGCTCATTCATACACAAAATTCTATCATTTCGCCGATAGTTCGCCACGCACTATGAATGGAACGAGAATGAGCTAAGATTTACCTGCCAGCATGCGCTATATTGGGCAAGGATAAGTCCCCACCGGACAAGCCGATGAGGATTCGGACTTTACGCTACCAAAAACCCGCCGAGAAAAGAAAATAAAAGACAAGGCAACCAGATCATCTCTGGCGCAGAAAAGGCCGCTCAAGAGAAGAGGGATGAAGAGGAAGGATCTGGCTAAGAAATCGATGTCAGCCGAAAAACGCCGTAAGCAGAGTCTCCTCTTCCAAAATCGCTCCAAGTTCTCGGGCCAAAGAAGCCGGTAACGAGGATCCGAAGTAAGATCGATTTAATGATAAGCAATCCGCCTCCGAGCCAACTATCGTAGGCGCAGTGCGAAGATATACGACCGGGCGTAAGGGAGAGAAATCGGTGTGAGGGGATGTAAGGAGCAACCCGAGGAAAAATCACCATCCGATTCTCTACCTCTCACCAAGATCTTCCAGAGCAAGATCGCCAATGCCCACTTCCAAAACACCATCACCCTCTCCTCAAAAATCATCACCACCATCCTCCCCACAAAACCTTCTCACCTCACCTCACCTATCGTAAAGATTCCCACACCACCAATCAATGAACCCGGCTCAGAAACTCAAACACCTCAACACGGGTAAAACCAACTCATTATAATCATCCCAATCCTCGATCCAGCCTCAAGAACCCGAGAGAACCGACAAGATGTGTCCATCTCTCATAATCCTTCAACACCATAACAATATTTTGCTTTAATCGGCCCAGAGAGCCCCATCATAAGAATAATGAAGCAACAGATCAAAGAGTATCTGCTGGTTCTGCGGCCCCAATTAGATCAACATCCCCGCATCCACCATGATAGAAGAGATAGTGTTCTTGAGGATATTCAATCAAGAGCATTGAAGAATTTCGATTCTAATGACAACTCGAATTTTTTGTAGACTTGGAGTTGAAATGTCTACACAATCGCCGGGATTGAAAGTGTTGTTGAATCGCATCCGATTTGATGATATCGATGGTTGATTCATCTAAAGGTTCGTAGATACGATAATGGCGTGACACCGCTCAACCTCCTACGATCATGAGGAGTTCGAACCAAGAATGGGCGCCGCAGATGAGACCCGACTTGGCAAGGCTTCAACATCTGAACAGATCGCTACGATGAGCTCGATACCCTAGATCATCACCGATAGTCCCGATTTGATCGAAAAAACTCCATTTTAGCGTCTTGAAGCAAACATTTTAAAAGCAATGCATATAAAAACAAAAGTGAGGCGACAGTGTTTCAAATTTTTTTTTCTTTTGAGCTCAATAAGGTTGTGTTTTGCTTATAACCAGATGCATATGACAAGTAAACATAAAGAAGAAACAACACAAAGAATATATAGTGGTTCGACAACTCCCCTACATCCACTCCCCTCTCTGTGGAAATTCCTTCAACAGACTTATCACCTCCACGGGATCGCTTATAGATGTTTAACGAAGTTCACACTCTAATCGACTTATAACCCTTCTCGTGTTCGCCGAAGGACTTATAACCTCCACAGGATCGCTTACCCGGATGTTTAACGAAGTTCACACTCCAACGGGACTTATCACCTTACCGGGGATTGCCTAACAACTACCTCACTTCACCATGGGGTTTCGATTTGGTGTTGTTCTCCAACTATGGTGAGAGATTTTCCTTACAATGATTTAGCCTTTCAATGCTAAGGTTGGAAAAAATCTCTAAGCTTAAGATACATCGCGGGTTGCTTAGGTTGGGTTCTAGAACAATTCTTTGAATATATTTTTATATCTATAGACTTGTGTTCTGGGTGGGAAGCTTAACTCTCTCTTTGGCTCTGTGAAAGCATCGTTGCTATCTTCTCATTTCCGCCACTTCCACACCGATAATGGAAGGTTAACTTGTATTTAGTGTGGATTTGAATGTTACCGTTGGAGAGAATCACATTCAAATCCATACTATTATTCTGTATAGGTCTCCGGGCTTTTTTTCTCATCCGGGTTTGGTTTAATCCCCTATCGTCCACGCTACCGATTCAATCCGGCTTATATTCCTCGAGTTCTCGCCTTGGAACCATTCAGATCCTCCGATCCTCGATTATCTTCAGAGACATCTGAGTCTTGATTCCAACTCAGATCTATCCGAGCCTTGGTCTGTCTCTGTTTTTGGTCTGTCTCGAGCCTTCAGTTTATCTGAGCCTTCAGTTTATCTGAGCCTTCACCGACTTCTCTCAATGGACCTTATGCGATCGAGGCATAATGACCAGTCGACCGAGTTCAATTCTAAATTAGGACATCCCCGATCTTCAGTTACTTTGACTCAAAGACTGATTTCTTTCGTTCGATCGGTCAAATTTCGACCGATGGGATCAACATATCTTGAGATCAACATCTAGGGGATAGATCAGTCAAGACATTGGGTTTAGTATATCGGTTTAGCTAATATCGATCCAATCACGCCTCGATCTTGATCATCTCGCTTCATCTTTATATCTCGATCTCGACACGCCTCGATCTCGATCACCCCATCCGCTTCCTCTTCCGATCTCTAACCTTCTTCGCCGATCTTCCGGTCAGCTTTTCCGATCACTTTGTCTCGCTTCTTCGATCACCTATCACTGGTCGTTCTTCCTCGATCATCCGATCGTCCGCTCGTCATCCGACAAAGTCATCCGTCATCCGATCTTCCGATCACCGCTTTAGTTTTATCTTCTTCCGATTTCAGACAAATTTCATCACAATTTTAACTCATTTGGTCTGATTCAACTTCGATCATTCTCGCTCGCAGTTTCGCTCGATCTCGACTACCACGCCTGACCTGCGAGTTCCTCAATTTGTTCTTCGCTCCCTCAACCCAAGTATCTCAGAACCGCCTAATAATATGGTTGATACTGTTTTCAGCATAATTCATCAAACTAAAATATCCCAACACTTCCTTTTTGATAATGACGCCAAAACATTAGAATATATGCATATTTAAAGAAACGGGTTTTTTTTTAAAAAGATCAAAGTGGTTACTTTGAAATCGCTGAATCTTTGAACACCGCCCCGATACCAATTGATGGTATCGATCGTAGATGTGTTTTAAAATAGATCCGCCAAAGCATCACATTGAAAAAGTAATTTTTGAGATTCCGCCCGATACCAATTGATGGTATCGATCGTAGATGTTTTAAAAAATAGATCCGCCAGCGATCACATTGAAAAAGTAATCTTTGAGCACCCGCTTTGATACCAATTGATGGTCCCGATTCGACCGCTTTAAAAACCCATTTCAAGCGCATGAAGCAAACATTTTAAAAGCGATGCATATAAAAACAAAGTGAAAGGCAGTGTTTCAATTTTTTTTTTTTCTTTTGAGCTCATGTGTCAGGTTTTGCTTATAACCGATGATATGACAAGTAAACATAAAGCAAAAGAAACAACACAAAGAATATATAACTGTTCGGACAAACCCGCCCTACATCCACTCCTCCTCTCTAAGGAAATTCCTTCAACGGGACTCTATCACCCTCCACAGGATCGCTTATAGATGTTTAACGAAGTTCACACTGAACCGACTTATTAACCCTCTCTCGGTTCGCCGGACTTATCACCCTCCACGGATCGCTTCATGATGTTTAACGAGTTCACACTCCAACGGGACTTATCACCCTTACTCTGGATTGCCTAACAACTACTCCTACTTCACCATGGGGTTTCGATTTGGTGTTGTCTCCAACTATGGTGAGATTTTCCTCACAATGATTTAAATTTCAATGCTAAGGTTGAAAAAAATCTCTGCTTAAGATACATCGTGGGTCGCTTAGTTGGGTTCTAGAACTCTTTGAATATATTTTTATATCTATAGACTTGTGTTCTAGGGTGGGAAAGCTTAACTCTCTTTTGGCTCAGAGCATCATTGCTATCTTCTCATTTCCGCTTTTCACTTCCACACCGAGCAATAATGAAGGTTGAACTTTAGATTTATAGGTGGTTGAATGTTAAGATTGGAGAGAATCACATTCAAATCCATACTATTCTCTGTGGGGTTCTGCAGCCTTTTTCAGTGGTTGTCTTCCTCTCGTTAGTCCCACGCTACCGATTCAACAGCTATATTCATCAGGTTCCTACTTTTGGAACCATTAGGGATCTCTCGAGCCTCGGTGTCTTCGAGATACTGAGTCTTGAGTTTTCATCCGAATCCTTCAGATCTATCCCGAGTCTTCAGTCCGTCTGAGACATACGGTCTGTTTTGAGCCTTCAGTTTATTCCAGCCTTCAGTTTATCTGAGCCTTCAAATGACTTCTCTTCACCGGACCTTTTACGTCGAACATCATATCGACATCAGCCGATTCGATTCTCTGAATTTAGACATCGATCTTGATTACTTTCACTCAGTTATCCGATTTTCTTCTTTGCCCGATTCGACTCATCGACGATCAATATATCTTCGTGATCAACATCTCGTGATACAGCATCAGCCGCATATTTAGGCTTTAGTATATCGGGGCGCAGATCCGATCTCAATCACGCCTCGATCTTGATCATTCGGGTCATCTTTATATCTCGATCTCATCACGTTCGATCTCGATCACCTCATCTCGCCTCTTCTCCGACCGCAACCTTCTCGATCTTCCGCCGCTTTTCTCGATCAATTTGTTCGCTTCTTCTCGATCACCTATATCACCAGTTCGTTTTTCCCCATCATCTCGATCAAAGTTCTGTTTCGTCATTCGATCAAAGTCATCTCGATCTTCTCGATCAGCCGGGTTTAGCTTATCTTCTCTTCGATTGGTACGTACTCATCGCTAACTCGAACTCATCTATTTCATCCGACCGATCATTTTGGTTCAGCCTCGCTCGACCTCGATCACCACGCCGATTCCGCAGTTCCCTCACCGAAATTCTTCGCTCCCCCTCAACCTTATCTCAGAAATCACCTTCATTAATACAAAAGCTGATAATGTTTCAGCATAATTCATCAAAACTAAAATATCCCAACAATCACCTCGGAAGATTAGGGATGGGATCCGCCGCATTTGAAGAAAATTCGCAAAGGTTCACAAAGCAGATCCGATGTCGATTTGAAGATGGGCAACAAAACTAGTTGACAAAGAGCGGTCACACAGTTTGGGATGCGACAACGCCATCCTTCTTTGAAATAATGCAACTAGTATATCCTCTTGCAAGAAGCTCAAACTCCAGCCCGACAAACTCATACCGCACAGAGATGCTCAATCGACACAAGTACTTTTGGAGAGTGTCCGGGCATCCTGGACAAAACCAACAACCACTTGATACGGGTTGGAAACATTTTTCTAGCCTTCTACGTAACAAGCAAGACAGAAATCGAAATCGCTCTCGACGCTTTACACATCACCGCATCTTCGCCACCGTTCGATCACTCTCTAGTAGTCGAGGAACTCGAGAGGAGATCTCACGGCAATTAATAGCTCGAACCGCAAGATATCCAACCTCTTTAATGCAACCAAAAAGGAAGGAAAAGAGTCCGGAAAAGAGTCCAAGGAAAAGAGAATACGTAAAAAATGACTCAAGAAAAGAGAATAAAGATAAGGAAGAAAAAGCAGATCGCATACGCAGTTGGTAAAAATTTTCATCTCTACCAAAACCATCAGATTATGTCGACTTGCTACCACTCCATCTACCGATCTTGTTCTTTGAAATGAAAGAAATGCGGAGCAACACAAAGAAAGAGATCGCCGAAAGCGTAAAAGTGCTCTTCAGAGGTAATGCCAGAGTCAACAAGATTGAAGACTTTTCGTTCTTCCAAAAGAATGGAAATCGGGTGATCGGGCCAAGAGCTGAACTCGCTAAGAAATTACCAAGAAGACGAACAAGATGAACCTCGAAAGCGGGACTCGAGGAGGAAGAAAAGCGCAAAGACAAGATGATGAAAGTAAATGCGGAAGATCGAGACAAGGCCAAATTATTCTCCACCAAAAAGCGGATGACTCCCCGAACAAGTTCAAGAGCGCATAAGATCGAGAATAAGAGAGGCCGCGAATCAAGAAAGGCCAGGTTAGCAGAGGCTATGGATCGAACATCGCCATCGAAGGAAAAGGAAGAACGGAAGCAAAGAAGGAAGGATTGCTTGGGAGAAGAATGCCCTTCCCTGTTAAGGCATCCTCTCGCGGCACGACAAGATTTCGCTTCTAGAATGGGATCAAATCAGATGAGAATGGTTATGCGGACGCTCATATCCTCGAGAAGATTCCAATTCATCAAGATCAGATGAAAATGATGATGATTTTCGAACCGGCTAGAAACAAAGTATCGAGACTTCTACCAGGGCGGTGATGAAAGAAGGCAAGATCATGTCACTAATGCTCGAAGCTCCCCCTTTGAACTACTCCTTCCACCTGCGTCCGCACAACAAGCTAGATCCTTAAATTCAAGAACATCTACTATGGACTATTTAAAAAAATGAGGAATCCATAGAAAAAGAAGAGCTGGACAAGCTGTCTGAAAGGATGTCAGGATGTTTGGCATCCCCAAAGAATCGCAAATGTTCATGTACACCGAAGAAGACAACTTGGAATCGAAGATAGGTACACGTTTCACATATTCTACAATGCACACACCTATCTGAATAATATTTTCCATCTCATTTGATTCTAAGACAACATCTCATTGTCTTACGAGGTATGTCTATGTTGCATTATCTACATTTCCTTTCATGGTATCTCTGCTTTTTTCGATTAAGTTGATTTAAGTGTTTTGGTTCCATCGTGCGGGAAATTGTTGGAAAACGTAATTTAGTTTTGATGGAAGTTCCAAAATAGGTTGTAATAGGACCGGTCAGGGACATTGGTGGTGATGACTTAGAATCGAGAATAAGATGACCCATTTGAAATGTATAGATAGTTGATGTAAAGATAGGTCACATATTGAGGGGAACTCAATATGTATAGGTCGGTCAATGTCGGATGACCCAGATAAGGTCGATGATCGTAAGACTAAGCTTTAAATCAAGACAAGAAGTTTTAAGATCAAAGGAAGACAAGAAGACATCAAGACTCGATAAACACTAAAGACTCGGGATGAACTCAAGACTCGAGATAAACCTAAAAACTCAAAGATCAAACCCTAAGACTCAAGACGATCAATACACCGAGGCTCAGAGACACCAAGATCAAAAGACCAAGACCTACATTCAGCAGAGTTCGTGATATTGAAGCTAAGACAACGGCTACAAAAACTCAACAGGGGATCGATTACATTTGATCAAGTCACCACACCGGTGACAATCAAAAGATACACACCGCATAAGATTTAATCTTCTACAAAAGGAATATGAATCGCCTAACGGATAAATTTTGGAGTGTCACCGCCGGCCAAGGAGAAAGCCGACACGCACAAAAAGAAATTAATAACGGATACAATGTTGCGCATAAAAACGGCGCTTAATCATGCCTACGCCACGCCGATAATCGAAAGCACTTCACAATCATATCCTCTGACCTACCTATTATAGCCGAAATTCAAATTGCTCTCCAATGACTCTTTGATTTGAGGTCTATAAAATGGGATTGTTCAAGGAAGGAAAAGAAGGACCAACAACAGAGACCAACGCAAGAACAAACACGAGACATCGCAAAGTTAAGCTAAAGTTTACAAAGAAAATCTCGCTCAAAAAGAACACTACATTTGAAGATTATTCTTAGAGTGTTCATCCCATAGTTCTTAGCAAGAAATCCTATCCACTAGCATTTTGGCTACCTAAAGCACCGAGGATAGATTTCGATTTGGAACCCTCAAACATTCTTTACCCAAACGCAAAGTTAGGTTAAGTCCGCAGAGAGAGAACTCATTAAACATCTCTATTTATCCTTTTAAGGATATAAGTCCCACCGTTACGTTTTGTAGAGTGGGAACTCGATAAATATCTCTACGCCATCCAAAAAAAGGATATAAGTCCCGTAGGTTAAGCTTGAGTGAGGGGGAACCCCGGTAAACATCTCGCCATCCCGAAAAGGATATAAGTCCCGCAGTTAAGTTTGTAAGAGTGAGAACTCATTGCAGAACATCTTCGCCATCCCGAAAAGGATATAAGTCCCGCAGTTAAAATGAGGTTAAGGTTCCCCCATGTTAAGGGAAGAGTGGACGAGGGATCGCTCGCCCGAACCACTATAAAAAGTCTTGTGTGCATTTACTTGCTTTCTTATTGCTTTACACAAGTCACAATAACCGAAGTTTTAAACAACATACATATTCTAAGTTAAGCTCGACCGCACTAAGCAATCGATCATCGATCAGTTGACACCTTAGTCAACCGGTTGAAAAACCGATTTCATAATCGATTGATAAAACCGGGTTTTTCACACGTAAAAAACAAGCTTCCCGCACCTATTCAATTAAACCGACAGATATCAAACCGACCGCGCTCGTGCACTCAAGAAGATTGAACATCGGCCTAAACCGATACACTTTCGCACTCTGATCGGGTGTCATAGTTCACACTTGATCCGCACGAAAAGTTTTAGAAGTCTATTCACCCCTCCCCTCTAGACTTCCACCCTCACAAAACCCGTTCGGGACCTACATAAAGCAAATGATATTCAATATCTTCGGATAATATGTATCTTATATATATATTTATCCATATACATTAAGTCAATCTTATATGGAAATTTAGACTTGACAAATTTGTCCAATAAAAAAACATGAATTGGCCCGAATCGAATTAAATCTCGTGAACAAAGTGTGAGGGGGCATTTGTAAGCGAATTAATTTAATTACGAATTAAATTATGACACGTGGAAAATTGCATGTTGATAATCAATTAAATTTATTTAATTGGGAATGTAAGATTAATTCCTAAAATAAATAAATAAATAATTGATAGCAAATTGGACCTCTAAAGTCCGGTAATCAAATTGGGCCTCTGAAGTCCAATAAATAAATTTAATTGGGTCTCTAAAGTCCAATAAATAAATAATTGGGTCTCTAAAGTCTAATAAATAAATAATTGGGCATTTGAAGTCCAATAAATAAATTAAATTGGGTCTCTAAAGTCCAATAAATAAATAATTGGGCCTCTAAAGTCCAATAAATAAATAATTGGGCCTCTAAAGTCCAAAAAATAAATAATTGGACCTCTAAAGTCCAATAGATTAAATTGGGCCTCTAAAGTCTAATAAATCAAATTGGGTCACTAAAATCCAATAAATTAAATCAAGCTCAGTCAAAAACTGTGGAGCCCATCAAATATTTCTAGAAAGTTCTAGAATCTTCCGGCCCGTCAAATCTAGGGCAAGGGTCATATTCCACGCCTATAAAAGGGGGTCTCATTCCTCTCATTTGAGACACACAAAAAAATATTGAATACACAAGAATTCATAAGTCCTAGCTACTGAGTTTTGTGATTCAAAGCAATTCTTCAAGGCGTTCTTCAAGGAAGCCGACCACGAACGATCTTCGATCCAACATCACGGTGCTAAGCCTCTAGGATTCGCGTTCTTCTCGGAAGTCCCTCGAAAATCAAGTAAGAACGGTCTTCGATCCAACATCACGGTGCTAAGCCTCTTGGATCCGCATTCTTCTCAAAAGTCTTCGATCCAACATCACGGTGCTAAGCCTCTTGGATCCGCATTTTTCTCAAAAGTCCCTCGAAAGTCCCTTTAATCCAAGATCAAGGTGTGAAACCCCTTGGATTAATATTACAAAGTCCCGAAATTCAAGCCACGGATAAGATTCGACTGCGGATCCGACTCCGAAAATCAAAGTCAAGATCGAAGAGAAAATCAGAGGATCAAGTTAGATATTGTACTCGAATTTATATTCCACTCAAGAAATTATTTTTGTAATTCCTTTTTCGTGTTTATTCATATATTAAATAAGAAAATTTGTGTTTACAACTCGGTTTCTGGTTGTTTTTATTGATTTCTTTTTCATTGCAGTGAGATATTTCAACAGCACACTCATAATCCAAAAAGCATGCTCCATCGTCTCAATCTCCACCCACACCTCTTACAAAATGACTCCACATCAACAAACTTGCTTATAAGATACTCCCTCCGTCTCATTCTTTAATGAACTTTTACTGTTTATAAGGATTTATGCGAATAGTGATATAGTGATAAAGTGTTGGTGGTAGAAAGAGTTATTTATTAGTATTTTATGTGATAAAGTGATGAATAGTTGGGGGTAGAAATAGTTGTTTATTAGTATTTTATGTGATAAAAGTGAGTATGTCCATTTTAGGAAAGATTCTCTAAAGATTGGGACAAAAAAAATAGAAAGAGTTCTCTAAATATTGGAATGGAGGGAGTATATTTTTGTGGGTATAATATCATGCAATACCTCCAAAGAAACTACTTGATTTTCGGAATAACTCTGAGTAACGACATTTTGTTCCATTGTTTCACGCTTCCTGAAGTCGAGACTATGAAAGAATACCCAGAGCCATCGAAAAAGCCAGAAGATAAACATAGGCGGTTAAGGGAGTGTGACAACTCTTTATTATTAGTATGCAGAGGTGAACCGAGTGATGCATGTACGGTGTATTAATGACGTCATACTAAACGACATTGAAAGATGGATGACGTCATACTAAACTGCTCGCAATGACGGATATTTAGTGTAGAGACTTTTACAGTTTTACTTTATAGAACTCTTTAATTAGTGGAATGAAGGCATGGAAAATAACCAAATGCGGCGAATGTTGATTTCTGTATAAATTAGCATACAAAATCATGTTGTTTGACGTGATTACTAAATATCATATTTCAACTTAATTACAAATTCTTTTGGTAAGTTGGGAATTAAAATGTACTTATAAATAGTTGTAATTTATCAAAATCAAGAAGTTGTTTGGTAATTAAATATAAATCTCAAGTAATTGATAGCTTTAATTTACTCAAATGAAACTCGTTTAGTCACTGGCCGCAAATATTTGCACTCACCTTTTTGTTAAATACACCCGCTTATATTTTACATCCTCTCCTATTTGAACATTTGATAAAAAAGTTCGTCCCAAATTTAATTGAACATTTCTATAAATATAAATAAAATAATTTTACCCCTTTTATCTATACCCCTCAACATCTTAATACTACACCTTATGTCATTATTTTTTTCTTTATTAAAATTAATTTTATCTCATTTAATTTAAAATATATTATTTCTTTACTATTTAATCCTCATCAATTTTTTTATCATTTTTAATAATAATAAACAATTCTTATATTAAAATCCGTATAAATAGTAAATGTTCAATTACGAACAGGAGGGATGGAGTATTTATTTTGCTTTAGTTGTAATTTTCAACAATACCTACCAATCAAAATCCTAATTTACAAATGAGATGGAATTGTGTAAACGGTTAGAACACCACCATGTGATGACGGCTGTCACACTCCCTTAACCGCCTATGTTTATCTTCTTAAGTATTCTATCAAGATGATTATATAATAAATTATTCTTGTTGGAAAATGGAGCACATTGTGGGGTGGATGAGAAATTATATTCTCAATAATGGTGTAACCAATAAATGGGAAACTGAGAAAGGGAAAAAGCATTGGAAAATGAGAAAAGAGGAAATGGGTATTTAAAGGACTACTCACTTGTTGCTTGTAAAATGTTGTGGGTTCATTCTCCTCTACCTTCTACGCGGGTGAGCAGGGGGTGCAAATCCTGATTGGATTTGGCCTTCAAAACCCGAACTTGTGTGCGAGCGCGATCTGCGTACACTAATGTCGCACCGATTCGGTGGAGGACTTACAAGCTGACTTTTGCCTCATTTTTTGTGCATGTTCACGTTTTAATTTTAAGTTGTGAATTTTAAAAAGTGTAACGGTTTTTAATAAAACCTGGACAACGGTTTGTGCACGTCAGTTTTTCCCATGCAGAGTTATGTTCAGGAGGTTACAAACATTCGAAATTGAAAACCAGAATTTATGGCTTTTCGTTGGTCTTGGGTCATTATGGCCAGGGGCTCCTAAATCCGTTTCTGTGGTGGCTATAAGTAGCACATTTGTTGTGTTGGAAAGATACACGAGAAATAACATCTAAAAGCAATCGAACTCACGGTTTGGAGAGAAACATAGATACTGTTTCCAGGATTTGCTACCTCTATACTGCATTCGCTTTTGCACTCTAAATTCTTTTTTTTTCCGGTGATTAATCAAGCATTTCTCAGTTCGACGTGAGCAAGATAAAGTGTTATTATCGTTGCTTTGTAATCGTTTTATCCTGGGAGATAAATATCCTACGAATCACTAGCACCAACAATTTTGGTGCCCATACCAACAATTTTTATCAGTCATTTTTGGTGCTCATACCAACAATTTTTCAGGTAAGGGGACCGGAAATCCATTTATTTTTCGGCTAGGGGACCAAAAGATAAAGAAGATTTTCAATTATGATTTCATTGAAATTTTGCTAAAAATGAACCCATTAAAATTGAAGAGAAGCGAGGGAAAGGAAAGGATGAAACAAACTCACTGCAAAAGAAAGGGGACAAAAAACTTGTGTGAACCCGAGTTCAACGTGAACTCGGTTTTTTTAAGATTACTGTTATTTACAAAAATTCTTACTGTTATGCATAAAAATTATCACTGTTATACACAAAAATAATCATGGTTTAGAAAATGTTTTATATTTTTAAACACTGAATTTTTTTGTGCATAACTGTGATAGTTTTTACCTATAACAGTGATAGAGTTTATATATAGACCTGATTCACAAGACTGTTACTCAAGAGGGGAGGAGATGGGAGGAGAAAAGTAGGATTTTTTTTCTTTAAAATGAGCAGTTGTGTATAATCACTTTCCTAAAATCTGGGTGCATGAATTCATTGCTGGATGTATCTAACAAAAATGTGGGTGTAAATATTGCTGTTTTGGTGGTATTTTTTGATAAATTTGAAGAGATAATTATAATTTATCCACTTATTGAAATTTGAAATATTTTAAAAGGCTGATTGTTCGATGCATGCGTCCACACGTGCAGAGCAGATGCCATGCTCAAAGAAAGAAAATAGAGAATCCGTAAATGTTCTACTATTTTTTAAAAAAACTTTTACAATTGAAAATACGTAGAGATTTTATTTCAATGTTTCATTTTATATTTCAATATTTTACATACACATGACACATATAATCTAATGACATCCTATATAATGTATGTCATGTTAACACAAAATAGAATGAGTGATCTTTAAATGAATGAAATGATTGGTCGATTATCCATTTGTGGAAATAAAGCATTATCTATCAGCAAAGCCATTATATGCTATTTGTAGTCAAAATGCATGTCACAAT
Source organism: Stenogyne calaminthoides (assembly GCA_037126765.1). Lineage (NCBI taxonomy): Eukaryota > Viridiplantae > Streptophyta > Magnoliopsida > Lamiales > Lamiaceae > Stenogyne > Stenogyne calaminthoides. The sequence continues at coordinate 13,054,952 of JBBCBC010000007.1, forward strand.
TAATCATATAATGGAAGCTCCTCCATTTCCACCATGTACAGTGCTACTAGTCAAATTGTATAGGTGCGCGTGTGTGGATTTTATAATATACTCCCTCCGGATTTTTTAACTTGTCTCATTTTATTTAAAGCTGTATTCCTTTTTATTTGTTACTCTAGGAATATTAATGTAAATTTATCCATGTTCTTTCAACAATGTTCCTAGTAATATAGTCCATGTGCATTAATATTTAATAAATAATAAGATTGTGGTTATATTAGATAAATAAAAGTATAAGAGTTTTTTTATACTTAAATAAACTAGTTGTATATTACATGTGTTGTACGTGATATGTAAGTAATTAGTAAAACAATGTTTTAAGAAAAATAAGATCAGTATTTTAAAAAATTGAGACTTCAATGCTTAAACTATTTAGGAAAATAATATGTAGAGACTTAACTTACTGAACATGTATATATATAATTTTCTTATTGCTTCAAGTGAAAATAATTGAATATATACTAATCAAATAACAGAAATATCGTCTCATGAGTTTTGGAAGAATATAACAAAGAAGCCCCTTTTCAAGAAGACTGAAAAAAAATTAAATATAACGTGAACTTTGAATTCAGGTGTAATGCTTATTGGGCTACCAAATTACTGCAAAATTACAAATAGCACTTAAAACTAAAGGTTTATGTAGATATATATGTGATTTACAATGACAATCAATAAAAAATAAAATTTATATTTGAATTAATATGAGAGTTTCACACACTTGTCATGGTAATGTCTATGCTCACAGGCAGGATCAATAAAAAATCGATGATGGAAACTGAGAAACCGTTGATTTTCGATGGTCGATTAGGGAGTGCTAGCGTATCCTGATTGGTGAAGGAAAAAAAGAATAAAAAAATATTGTAAATAATAGGAGTAAAAAGTCAAGGATGAAAAGATATCAAACAAAAGATGACAGTTGTAAAAGGGTCCAAAATGCTTCCCCATGGTGAGAAGTTTGGAAAGATAGGGTGGGAAAAATATAAATTAGGGAGCGCCAGCGGCTTGTGATCGATGGGAAATGAAAAAAAAAAAAAAAAGCACCGAAAATAAGAGTAATAAAAGATCAAGGATGAAAATGTATTAAAAAAAATATGGCAGACTTAAAAGGGTCAACAAATTATTCTTGGCGGCGAGAGGTTTGGAAAAATAGAATGAAAAATAGGTCGATTAAATAACACTAGTGTTGTATGATGAGTAATGAAAAATAAAATAAAATAAATTTGCAAAAGAGTCAAGAATGAAAATGTACAAAATAAAAGATGGTACGGATAAAAAAAGATTCACAACCCCAAACCACTTTTATATATATATGATGATATAGATGAGCAAGGATGGACCTACGTTGGGTTCAAGGGGGTCACTGGCCCCTGACCCCCTTAAACTTTTTTTATATATATATTTATAACTAAGATACAATTAAGTGAGACGGTTTCATAGTAATACGGAATATAAATTGTGTATTAACGCCTTAATATCTTGAAAAAATTAATGTTATTTGTATTAGGTTGTGTCCTATCTCATGCATAAAACTGTTTCATACGAGTATTTGTCTCCTTTAGACAAAATATTTTATGCATAATGTTCATTGTACACCACTATTACTAATACTTGTAAAAATCAACACTCTATGAATAAAATATTGATCTTTAGGTGCTAAAGGGGTAGCGAAATAGAGAAAAAAAATGTATAATTCACATTTTAAATATATATATATATATATATATATATATATATATATATATATATTTCGACTCTGTTAATATAAATATATTTAATTTAAATAATTCTAAAAAAATATATATAAATTCGAAAGTACATTTAACTATATTATGTTATAAATTGGGTTTCCTTGGATAAAATTTTTGGGTCCGTCCCCCTAGATGAGAAAATCAATTTGTATGAATTGTTGAATGGAACATATAATTAAGAAAGGGGAGGGTCGAGATCGAAGTTAAAAAAGTAGTGCTGTCAAATAGCAATAATAAAATTAATTTCGGTCTGGCATGAGCATAATTGCTCTAGCTAGCTTTATCATATGTGTGCGTGTGTGTGGTTTTTATATAATATGAAATTTAAAAGAAAAGGTAATAGTGCTCTCAAATAATAATTAGAATGTCGCATGAACATAATTTCTCTGGCTTGTTCACTTTTATAATCCAATGATTCGTTCTGCTGTTAAATTATAAGGGGTGATGCTATACGGTGATTCACCCCTGGGTGACACAATATTTATTATATTTTAATGTAAAATGACAATGGTACTTTTAATAAGAAAAGCGTGTATTTTAAAAGTTGTGTATATTTTATTTTCTGAAAAAACTAAGTAATAATCTGTATTGAAATATTGAATACTCAAAAACTCTACCGTCGTTGTTGTCGCTGCCGCCGCTGCCACCACCACCGCCTGCAAAATTTTAGGGTCAAAAGTACAATCAAGCTTTAAATTGAGATTTCCTTTAAATGGGAAGTTCAATGAAAAATAGGTTTTTAGATCTAGAATTTTGGGGTTGAAACGATTATTTTTAGATCTCCAATGATTTGGCCGGCGGCACGCTGGCATCCATGGGCGAATGTTATAATCCAAATGGAGAGAGAAGCAGAAAAAGCCATAAGTTTTGGATGAGAGATGGGAGACCGCCTGTACAGTGGAAGAATAAGAAGAAGAAGTGAGAAACATTAGTTTTTCTTTTCAGTAATTTTTTTCTTTTTTGCTTTGCAGAAAATTGGAGAAGAAGATGATTTAGGGGTGAGTGGGTGACTTGGGCCGGAATTATGGAGTAATGGAATAATAATTAGTAGACGTTTTAATGTTATTTTGTTGTTGACAATATATATTTCAAATATTAATTTATTGTACGTATATTTAATTTTTAAAATTAAAACGTATATTAATAGTTTTTATTTGGGCTATTTGCTTAGTTTAGTTTAGTTTAATTATTGTATTTTTTTTAATCAACAGTAAAATTTTAAAAAATAAAGTATCTTTTGATTTTTCGTTTTTAGTTATATATATTTAAAAATATTAGATTTTGTATACACCAAGTGCACCGTTGTATTTCATAATTTATTTTTAAAATATAAAAATTATTTACATTGAAACGTGTAATTTTTTTATACTAAACTTGCAACTTATTTCACAAATATAGGTTTGGTACAGAAAATGAAAGAAGTTATTATTAATTATGCAGAAAATTAATTACGTGTAGTTAATATAGTGGAGTAAAAATACACATATTCTTTTTTTTTAACTCAAAATTAATATACAAGCATTAAGTTATTAACAAGTCTTCCATATACAAGCATTAATATACAAGAAACTTTTAATAAAAATGATGGTTCCACTTTTCTTTCAAGTCATGATTCAATTAATTTTTATTTTTATTTTTCGCGTTAAAAGTTTAGGAGATTAATATAATGAATATTATCAAAAAATAATAATGTTCCTAAAGAATTGATTAGAATCAATCTACATGCTAAATAATCTTTAAAATAATAATTATATATATTTTTTACTTTATAAATTATAAATAAATGATTATATTCTTTTAAAATTGTATATGTCCTAAAAATGGTGATATTTAAAATAGATATTACTTTCTATTTAAAAAAGTACTACTATATATTTAAACAAGTACTACTTTTTATTTAAATAAGAAATACTTTCTATTTAAACAAGTACTACTTATTATTTAAACAAATACTCCCTCTGTCCCGGAGCAAGATGCACACTTACTTTTACACGAATATTAAGAAAAATTAGTTTTTTAGTGTTTTATTGACTTTTCAAAGGGGATGAAGGGTGGAGATTGTGAGGGTGAAAATTATAGGGTGTAGATTGTGAGATTTTTTGCCATTTTAAAGGCGTTTTGAAGATTGGTAAGGGACGGAAAAAAAATGAAAGTGTCTGAAATTCTTTGATGACGGAGAGGAGTAATACTTTCTATTTAAGTAAACAAGTAATACTTTTAATTTAAACAAGTACTACTTTTCATTTAAAGAAGTACTACTTTTCATTTTAACAAGTAATACTTTTTATTTAAACAAGTAATACCTTTCATTTAAACAAATAATACTTTTCATTTACACAAGTACTACTTCTAATTTAAACAAGTACTATTTTTCTATTTAAACAAGTATTAATTTTCTATTTAAACAAGTAATACTTTTAATTTAACAAGTACTACTTTTCATTTAAACAAATACTACTTTTCTATTTAAACAAGTAATACTTTTCTATTTAAACAAGTAATACTTTTCAATTAACAAGTAATACTTTTCATTTAAACAAGCACTACTTTTCTATTTAAACAAGTACTACTTTCTATTTAAACAAGTAATACTTTCTATTTAAACAAGTGCTACTTTTCATTTAAACAAATAATACTTTCTATTTAAACAAGTAATACTTTTAATTTAAACTAGTAATACTTTCATTTAATCAAATACTACTTTTCTATTTAAACAAGTAATACTTTTCTATTTAAACAAGTAATACTTTTCATTTAAACAAGTACTATTTTTCTATTTAAACAAGTACTACTTTTCATTTAAACAAATAATACTTTCTATTTAAATAAGCAAGTAATACTTTTAATTTAAACAAGTGCTACTTTTCATTTAAAGAAGTACTACTTTCTATTTAAAAAAGTACTACTATATATTTAAACAAGTATTACTTTCTATTTAAACAAGTAATACTTTATATTTAAACAAGCAATACTTTCTATTTAAACAAGTACTACTTATCATTTAAACAAATAATACTTTCTATTTAAATAAACAAGTAATACTTTTAATTTAAACAAGTATTACTTTTCATTTAGAGAAGTACTACTTTTCATTTTAAGTAATACTTTTCATTTAAACAAGTAATACCTTTCATTTAAACAAATAATACTTTTCATTTACATAAGTACTACTTCTAATTTAAACAAGTACTACATTTCTATATAAACAAGTAAAAAAAATTTTCTATTTAAACAAGTAATACTTTTAATTTAACAAGTGCTACTTTTCATTTAAACAAATACTACTTTTCTATTTAAACAAGTAATACTTTTCTATTTAAACAAGTAATACTTTTCGTTTAACAAGTAATACTTTTCATTTAAACAAGTACTACTTTTCTATTTAAACAAGTACTACTTTCTATTTAAACAAGTAATACTTTCTATTTAAACAAGTACTACTTTTCATTTAAACAAATAATACTTTCTATTTAAACAAGTAATACTTTTAATTTAAACAAGTAATATTTTTCACTTTCTATTTAAACAAGTACTACTTTTCATTTAAACAAATAATACTTTCTATTAAAACAAGTAAGACATTTAATTTAAACAAGTAATACTTTTCATTTAAACAAATACTACTTTTCTATTTAAACAAGTAATACTTTTCTATTTAAACAAGTAATACTTTTCATTTAAAAAGTAATATTTTTCATTTAAACAAGTACTACTTTTCTATTTAAACAAGTACTACTTTTCATTTAAGCAAGTAATACTTTTTATTATTTAAACAAGAACTACTTTCCATTTAAACAAGTACCACTTTTCATTTAAACAAGTACTACTATACACTTTAACAAGTACTACTTTCTATTTAAACAAGTAATACTTTTCTATTTAAACAAGTAATACTTTTCATTTAACAAGTAATACTTTTCATTTAAACAAATACTACTTTTCTATTTAAACAAATACTACTTTCTATTTAAATAAGTAATACTTTCTATTTAAACAAGTACCACTTTTCATTTAAACAAATAATACTTTCTATTTAAACTAGTAATACTCTTAATTTAAACAAGTAATACTTTTCATTTAAACAAATACTACTTTTCTATTTAAACAAGTAATATTTTTCTATTTAAACAAGTAATACTTTTCATTTAACAAGTAATACTTTTCATTTAAACAAGTACTACTTTTATATTTAAACAAGTACTACTTTTCATTTATGCAAGTACTACTTTTCTATTTAAACAAGTGTACTACTTTTCATTTAAACAAATATTACTTTTCATTTTAACAAGTACTGTTTTTCTATTTAAACAAGTAATAGTTTTCATTAAACAAGTACTACTTTTCTATTTAAACAAATATTACTTTTCATTTTAACAAGTACTACTTCTCATTTAAACAAGTAGTATCTTTCATTTAAATAAATAATATCTTTCATTTAAACAAGTACTACTTTTCACTTAAACAATTATTACTTTATATTTAAACAAGTATTACTTTTCTATTTAAACAAGTAATTATCAATTCTTATCATTTAACTAATGTATTATAATGTATTACTATATTAGAACATTAATTTTACTAATTATTAATTCATATCATTTCACTATTACTTTTATCTAGAACATCAATGATCATCTATGTATTACTATATTACTAACATTATTGTTACTAATTACCCATTCTTATCATTTAACTAATGTACTATATTACAACATTAATGTATTATTAATTACCAATTCGTATAATTATTTTTTCAGCCCGCGTATTTCGCAGGATTATAATATTGCCTTTAAATATATTTTATATTTTTATAAAAAAGTTATTTTTCAATTTTTAAATTCTTAGATACACATAAAATTAGACATAATATCTCTATAAGATCCGGTCAATATTTTTGGCATGTATATATTCATTCTAATTTAATTGATATGATTTTATGATTAATTCTTGGTCAACACCCTTTCTAATTAATTTTATTTTAAATATTTTCGAATCCCATCTTCCTTGATTCAAATTTTCTTCCAAATGGACATGACGGAAATTTCAATAATAGTGGTGTGGTGGCAAGAACTACCTCAATTGTACTAAAATTAATTTCCCCCAATTAACATTTTTTCTCCAATCAATTTCAAATTTAATAAATCTTTGTTCTCACTCCATGATTGCACTATATTTGTGGCGCAACTGATTCTCTCTTCTCTCCACGGGTTCGCTCCTCTTACACCTCTACTCCTCTCCTCTAAATTGAGATTTGAAATTGAGATTTTGAATCTTCTTCTTCAACTTCCATCTTCATAAATTTTGAATCTCTGCAAGCTTCATTTTTTATGACAAACAATTTATTATTTAGCTGATAACATTTACCCAAAATGGTCAACTCTCGTGCAAACTATTCGTGACCCACGCTATGCAAAAAATAAGTATTTTGCAATGAAACAATAATCATGCAGAAAAGATGTGGAACGTGCATTTGGAGTTCTCCAAAGTCGTTTTGCAATTGTGGCAAATTCAACGCGTTTTCAAGATAAAGATGATTTGCGAGATATAATGAGTGCTTACATAATCATGCATAATATGATAATTAAAGATGAACGAGATCTTAATGCGGCGATTGAAGCTGCAATAGAGGTACCACCCCCCGATATAGAAATGATGGGCAATGATATTTCCTCCTTTCAAGCATTTGTTGCTCGATATAGAAAAATTAGAGAAAAAGATGCTCACATTGCACTTCGAAATGCATTGATTGATGATTTGTGGGAGAAGTATTCTAACTCGGAGGCCTAGATAAATGTTATCGTGTTTTATTCAATTTCTTGTATCGTGTGTATTTGTTTTATCTTTGAAGTGTTATTGTTATGTTTTTAATATGTATGGTTTGTATTTTATCATGAAATTTAATTTAATGTCATTTTATAAATTTTGTCTTTTTTATATACATAAATATGTAATAAAAAATAATTATATTTGATAATAAGAGTATAATATTTATTAAGTTTAGAATTATATAATGTATTAATTAAGTTTAAATTGTATAATTTAATTTAATAAAAATTAAAAATAATATATATAGTGTAAAATATAGCGTCAACTGTTGAAAACAAAATCGAATGTAGCGTGAACTATTACGCTGCACTAGCGCGAATTAACTGTTGTGAATGCTCTTAGTAAGGGCGTTCTTATCATTTTACAGGAGAAATTGGTTGAAGATTCTTTCACCCAATGGTGAATCACCCCGGTGATCATTCCTCAATTATAAGAAAATGATGTCTTCAAGTCAGAAAGCAATCTTACGAAAGTTACCTTATTATGATACGATCTGATTAGGTATTTATGATGCACATTGATGCCAAAACTTGAAAAAAGACATTTCAGTTGTGTTTGGATGTGTATCTTTTATCTCATTTTCTATTTTTATAAAAAAAATTTAGATGAATAGTTATGAAAAATGAGAGTGTGGTTGGATGTAAAAGAATGTGTAATAATTATAGTTGATGTGATATGTTGTTAAAAATGAGAGTGTGATTGGATGTGATTTTTTTTTTTGAATAGTTATTATGATGAAATTTAATGTGTGTTGTGTTGTTTAATAAAATATATTTAATATTATAATAATATTAATAATTTATGTGTTACAAATATTGAGAAAAATATTTTTTTTAGTATTTTTAATATTAAGATGTTATTTTTTTAAATATATTTTATTATTAATTTAAAAATATAATGATTTAATTTTATATTGTGATCAAGTTTTATTTATTTATATTTTAAGTGAAAATTACTACTCCGTCCCGTGATAATTTTACTGTTTTCACGTGTTTTTGCGAGTGAGTTTTCTATTAGTGTTTAAAATGAAAAAATGATTTTTAAAGATGCATACAATAGATGAGAGGTAGATCTATAATATACATCCTTAAAAATTACTTTATCATTTGAAATACTAATAAACAACTCACTCACTAAAACTCAATAATAAAAGTGAGGTGCACATTATTTCAGGATGATGGTAGTATTTGTTTAGAACATTTCAGTATAGATATAGTGATTTTTAACTTTTTTTATTTATTTGTATGTAGCAATTGTTGGGTTACGTGGTAATTTTTTAATATAATTTTCTTTCATTTATATAATAGTTATTTTTTAATTGCATATAGAGAGAGAGGAAATAAAAATTATAAAATAAATAAATAAAATTATATTTAAAAAAAGCAAATCCCACATCTTCTCTTCAGTGCTTGACCATAAGGAGAAAAAACTCATTTGATGCCCAGTGTGGGAGAAATTCACTGGCAACGCAGGTTCGAACCCTGTGTGAGACAAATTCTCCATTTAAATATTATGGAGGTTTGTCCTGGGGATTGAATCATGTTGATTCTCTCTCACAAGTGTCTGCCACTTGGGCACATCCTTCAATTTACAACCTGCCATGCTGAGGGGCCAACGACATGGGTGATGGGGAATTTCTCTGTCTCTTCCTCATTAAAAAAAATAAAAAATTCATCTGACATCATTTTTGCCAATGTCAGGCGCTTGCCCAGAGGAGAAAAAACTTCACTACGAAAGGCGCTTGTCCAGGGGATCCGCTCCCTTTTCCCTCTACTTTTCAACATTTTTTGTTCAAATTTAGATTAATGGTGTAGAGATAATAATGTAAGATTCTAGTGAATAGTGAATAAATAAGATTCCAGTGAATAGTGAATAAAGTTGAGAATTTTTTCCAAAAAATAAAATTTGGAAAAGAAAATGAGAATTTTTTTGACATCTTCATTTTTTATATATTTTCATAAAAATAATTAATAAAATGTTTGGGTACAAATTTAATTATTTCATGTCATCGTCACTCATCGCCACTTTTTTAATTCTTTATTGTTAATATATGAGAGAGTCTCATTAAAACTCAATCATACAACATTAGTTCATGTGATGATAATTAGAATATCACCGTTAATTAGATGATTGGAAGAATTCCACTATAAATAAGGATACAATTACAACAATAATGACCAAGAATTAATGACCAATAATGACCAAGATCTAATCTATTAATTACATATTAATGACCAATAATGACCAAGATCTAATCTATTAATTACATATTAATTATCCTTAATATATAAATTAATTATCATAATACCCCCCCAGAAGCGTTGCGTGGGGTGAAGACAATAAATGAAGCTTGGATCGAAGAAGCTCAAAAAGCGTGTCGAGGCGGACTCTTGGTGAAAATATCGCAAAAATTTGAAGATGAGATGGAACAAAACGTGTGGAAATCTTAGGATGATACTAGTTCACGAACAAAGTGGTAGTCCAGATCAATGTGTTTTGCCTCGTTTGTGAGCAATCGGATTCTCGATCGATAAAAATAGCACTCTTGTTGTCACACAAGAGTTCAGGACGATTGGAGATTTTGACCCGGAGCTCATCGAGAAGATTGGTGAGCCAAACAATTTCCGCCGCTGCATTGGCCATAGCACGGTATTCAGATTCACAACTCGAGCGAGCCACTGTAGGTTGTTTCTTTGCACTCCAAGAGATGAGATTTCCGCCAAGAAAAATTGAGTAACCGTACGTGGATCGTCTGGTTTCAATCTGTGGGCCCAATCAAAGATCGAGTACCCAATGACAGCAGACTCTGGATGCCGAGTAAAGGATAAGCCAAAGTGGACTGTACCCTTCACATAACGTAAAATCCGCTTAACAACATTAAAATGATCATCTGTCGGTGAGTGAAGAAATTGACTAACAACATTCACAGCATACGATAAATCCGGGCGGGTAATAGTCAAGTACTGAAGGGCCCCGACTAAAGAGAGGTATAAAGTGGGATCGTGGAACGGTGGGCCATCACTTACCAAAACCTCCAAATAAAAGCGAGGGTGGGAACCGGTTTGGAATCCAATAGTTTTGCCTGTTCCAAAATGTCAGAAGATATTTGGCCTGACCAACAAAGAGACCATCTGAAGTGTACGAGACCTCAAGACCAAGGAAATAGTTAAGACACCCCAAATCCTTAATAGCAAATTCCTTATGCATGCGTGCAATGAATGTCTTGAGCATGTCACCATCATTTCCTGTGATAATTATATCATCTACGTATAAGAGTAGATAGAGAATAGAAGTACCTCGAACGAGATAGAACAAAAGATGAGTCGGATCGACCGCCAAATCCAAAAGTCAAGAGATATGTACTAAATCGTTGAAACCAAGCAAGAGGGGCTTGTTTCGCACCATACAACGCCTTCTTTAGGCGACAAACATGATCGAAAGCGTGGATCAACAAATCCCGGAGGTTGAGCCATGAAAACCCGGTTTGTCAAGAAATCCATTGAGAAATGCATTCTTGACATCTAACCGATGCAACGACTAATCGAGATTGCACAAGAAGAGCAAGAATAACTCGAACAAGAAGGCAGACTTGACGATCGGGTTGAATGTATGATGAAAATCAGCCCCGGAACCCGAAAGGAACCCTCGTGCCATTTATATGAAGCTTTATGACGCTCAATAGTACCATCGGAATGAAACTTGGTCCGAAAAACCCACTTCGAACCAACAATATTAGTACGTGAAGGACAAGGTACAAGATCCCACGTATTATTTTGACGTAGAGCATCGATCTCTTCCTGCATAGCAGACAACCATTCTGGAGATTTGGCGGTGGATTTGAAACCTCAGGGTTGAGCTAGCATCGAGAGGATAGGAAGGCAAAGGTGCAAGAAATATCAACCGTAATGAGGCTTGAACACCCCGCAAGACGGCACGCCACCATAGGATGGACGGCCCCGCGACCGGGGACCGGTGGATCAGGACCGCAACAGAGCGGGTTCGGGGCCGGATCGCCTAGTGGTGCCAACGGTGGTTAGAAGGTTGGGCGGCGCCAGGAGGTGCCAGATGCAATGGAGTCTGCTCCTCATCATCCGAGAGGAATGATGTGAGGACGAGAAACAAAGCGGCGATGACGGGGACGGATGGATGGATGGCAGAGGCATGGACACGATGATAATACCATCCAAAAAAAACTTGAGAAATCCAAATTGGACATCGGTGTTGCGCATTTAGTTCTCGAGAGAAAAGGAAAACATAGTTCATCAAATTGAGCATGCCTCGATAAGAAGACCCGAGAAGTAGCTGGATCGAGGCAACGAAATCCCTTATGTGTGCTATTGTACCCAAGAAAGATGCAAGGCCGACTTTTGGGTGCCAACTTGTGTTCAGCATAGTCCCTCAAAAATGGATAAACTCGACAACCGAACAGTTTAAAATTGGCATAGTTTGGAATTGATCCAAAAAGAAGCTCAAAGGGAGACTTGTTAGACAGTACAAATGAGGGCAGACGATTAATAACATAAACTGCAGTGGCAAAAGCATCAAACCACAACGATACAGGAGCATGTGAATGAAATAACATAGAAAGACCTGCTTTTAAATATGTCTATGTCTATGTTACGCCGCCCATTTATTCTCTTTGAGGAGTGTATGGACACGAGAGGCGATGATGAATGCCGTGTAGTGACATAAATTCACGGACTCTAGAATTCACAAATTCTGTGCCACCATCACTTTGGAAAACCTTGATTTTTCTGGAAAACTGAGTGCAGTTAAAAGCATGAAATTTCACCAAAATATCATAAAATTCAGACTTAACACGAAGGGGATAAATCCAAGAGAAACGAGAATGATCATCCACAAAAGCGACATAATATTTAAACCCATCAGACGAAATAATTGGGGCCGGGCCCCACAGATCACAATGGACTAAGTCGGCATCTTGCATCAAGACGACGTTTTTCATTCAACAGAAAAGGTACACGTTTGCTCTTAGCCAACTGACAAGAGGAACAAAGTGTAGGAGTCGGTAATAAAGAAGTAATAGATAATTGGCCTATCTTTTGCAATAAAGAAATAATAGTAAACGGGACATGCCCCAAACGAAGATGCCATAAATCAAAACTGGCCTTCAAGTCTTTATTCTTAATTGTCAAGAACTAGCACGGACACCCGATCAAGCAAATATAAACCTTTATCAACCCTTCCCTGAGCCATAATTTTCTTTGTCACCCGGTTCTGAATGGCAAAGAACTTATCAGAGAACACAACGTCAACAGGGTAATCAACAGTCAACTTAGAAATAGACAATAAGTTCTTAGTAATATGTGGCACAACCAATACATCCAACAATTTAACATCCCCAGATAATTTAGAAGTGCCAATATGCTAAAATATTTAAAGCGTAACCATTACCAAAAAATAATGTAACCGTTAAGTGTAAGTCCGAAGGATTCAAGAGCAGATGTCCGATTCATTATATCTTGAAGCACCAGAGTCCAAATACCAATCGAGTGGAATCGTAAACCGACATGAGTGATTAAAGGCTTGAGCAAGATGATGAGAAGGTAAAGATTCGAGCATCAATAAATTGAGGGCATTTATTCAAGATAATGTTCACCGCCACGATATCCGACAACGAGGAGTATAGGTAATGACGACCCCGCTTTCCACCCTCGACACCCCGGTTTGCTACCCGAATTACCACGAAAAACCCTATAGATCATGGACGATTGTTAGAGGCCGAAAATTTCGCCTCTCGTTGTTGAACCCCCGACGCTCAAGAGAAACCGGAGTCGCCTTTAGGCTGACCTTTTCCACTTGAGGAACGGCCACCACCGCACGCATCATTGCCCGGTTTGAAGCGCGGAACGCCGCCGAAGATGGAGAACCACCTTCCATAGTACGCAACATCATCTCAAACCGACGAGCTTGATGAAGCAAGGTACTAAACACAGCAATGTGGTTAGCGCGCCATTCGAGTGTCAAACAAACGAGGCAAATTGAATGCCTAACCCGTGAAGAACCAATGGCTTTTATCGGGTTTCATCAATAGGGCGACCAATTGCCGAAAGTTGATCACACAAGTTCTTAAATTTCCGCCATAGTCGCCCACCGAGAGATCACCCTTCCGAAGAGAAAGTAACTCCTCACGTGGTGATGGGTGAGAAGCGGATGAGTCGGAGAACGCCGCCGCCAGCAGCGTCGACCAAGCCGAATGAGAGGTTTGACAATCCGTAACCTCCGATGTCAAGATCCGGAGAGAGCGACATGAAGACGACGCCGAGTAATTTCTTGTCTTTCATACGCCACGCGAAGAAACGCCGGATTTGGTTGATGGGAGCCATCAATCGTGATTGTGGGGGATGGGGCCACCATCGATCCATCAAGAAATCCCATTAGGTCGGAAGCACTAGGCCATATGAATGACTTGACGATACCACATCAAGTAAGTAGAGGGTTCAAGTTTGATCGGTACCATTGAGAGCATGGTATTGACAGGGAGCGGATCGGTGGTGGAAGAGGATGATGCCGCCATTGAAAAACCTGAAGCGTAGGGTTGCGAGAACAGAATATTTGCGAGACAATGATACTTTGGAGGGACCGCCCGTAAATCGGTCGAGGAGTTGAGGGGACCATCCAACTAAGAGAGCGGGCGAAGTGGAAGAGATGATCGCGGGCAAAAAAAAAGTAGGTTTAGGATCGTGTTTAGGATCGTGATACCATGTGATGATAATTAGAATATCACCGTTAATTAGGTGATTGGAAGAATTCCACTATAAATAAGGATACAATTACAACAATAATGACCAAAAATTAATGATCAATAATGACCAAGATCTAATCTATTAATTACATATTAATGACCAATAATGATCAAGATCTAATATATTAATTATATATTAATTATCCTTAATATATAAATTAATTATCCTTAATAGTTGCTCAATATATAATCACACAACGTAAATTAATAATAATAATAAAAAATACATGCGACTCAGTTATTTGCAGTCCTTCTTTTGATAACCCTGACGTGGGCATATATTTGCCTTTGTCTCTGTTTCGTTACATAAACGAAAATTCCATCCAGGAAAAATCAAAAGCTGGTAATTGCGTTTCGGACGAAAAGTGAAATTAGTTGGTCTGTGCAACACTTGCATGTTAACATTAAAATATATAATTCCGCTTGTATAAGGGTAAAACAGAAAGAAAGAAAGAATGCGGTAAAACTTTCAATTCTAATAATATTAGAGTAGGTCTCCGATTAAATTTGTTCATATTAATAAAATTTATATCACTATACTTATAAATTGTTGGAAATTGGTTGTGAAATTGGGTGTTGACCCAATATTGACCAGATTTCTAGATGATAATACATTTGTGGAAAATAGAAATAAGTTGCAAATTCATAATCTACGTTTCGAGTAGATTAATTTGATGTATTTATATGCTCAAAACCAATTTCGAGTGAATGAGATATTAATACGTGAAGTTGACAATTTATTATGAAAAAGTTGAAGAGGAATTTGTGGGGGGAAGAAGGAAATCCCTTCTATCCCACATTGGAAAATTAAGGAAAAAGTTGTTTCCTTATTAATAAACTTGTGGCATTGAAAGTCAATTTGACTAAAATATCTTCTTACAAAATAGCAGTAGGTGAAATTATTTCTCTCTCTAGAGACTGTTTGTCTCCTTCCTCCCATCGCCGCCCCCTGTTTCAACTAGAATACTTGGTTTTATCCACTTCTCTGCTCCTTTTGAGGTCTTCTGCCGCCGCCGTGCGGATTTTTCTGCTCTTTTGTGAGATCTCCTCTGCCGCCGCCGTGCGGTTATTCCTGTCGCCTCCGTGCGGATCTCTTGGTATTCTCTGGATCTCCCAAAATTCTCCCTTTCTCTTTCTGTCTACTTGAGAAGAAAGGTGAAAAGGTAAAACACCACACATTTTTTGTGTTGGAATCCCACATTCACTCTAATCTGTCGTCGCCCGCCGCCTCCCATCCACCACCTGACCACCTCTGCTCCGATTTCACAACCAGGAATAATTCAAGATTTTCCCTCACTAAAAACACTCACCCGCTCAGACGCCTCCCCCAAAATTTTGAATTTTAGGGGTAGGGTTTCTTGAGGTTTCTGACATCCACGACCCTGACTCCATCAAGAATCCGAAACTTGATGACCCGGCCCCCCTCATTGAAGCTACTACCAAGTCTACACTTAGCCAATGAACTTGGTTCAATGAGACAACTAAGCTATGAAGCACTCAGTTATGCACTTGAAACCCATGATTTAAAGCCCATTCTCGAATCCCTTCAAGTGCCACTTGCATTTTTCAAAATGCAAAACCTGATG
Organism: Stenogyne calaminthoides; assembly: GCA_037126765.1. Lineage (NCBI taxonomy): Eukaryota > Viridiplantae > Streptophyta > Magnoliopsida > Lamiales > Lamiaceae > Stenogyne > Stenogyne calaminthoides. The sequence continues at coordinate 13,070,917 of JBBCBC010000007.1, forward strand.
ATGTGTGGTGAGGTTAAGCTTTACTGCTTTTAATGATTCCTATACCTTATCTAAGGTGGAGTATTGCAGGGTACTCTTGATAGGAGATCACCTATATAAGTGTGAAGTGGGGCCGCTTCAACTAACATTTCAGTACACACTTATGAATCCAAGATATGGTCCACGGCCAAAATGGACAACAACGTGAGAACCAAAAAGGTGTTAGAGTCATTGTTGTGTGTATGTCATTGTCTTGGTTTACAGAAAAAACTGACCAGTTCAAGACATCGTGTTCACTGAGCAGCAAGTAAATCCGATGGCATTTCACTAGGGAAGGATCAAAGCCACAAGCTACCTATCCTGATGCAACAATGTCTCGTCGGGACTTTCTTAGGTGTTCACATGCATTAATATCATTCATGTGGGGGATTGTTGGAAATTGATTGTGAAATTGGATGTTGACCCAATATTGACCAGATTTCTAGATGATAATCCATTTGTGGAAAATGGAAATAAGTTGCAAATTCATAATCTACGTTTTAATTTGATGTATTTATATGCTCAAAACCAATTTCGGGTGAATGAGATATTAATACGTGAAGTTGACAATTTATTATGAAAAAGTTGAAGAGGAATTTGTGGGGGGGAAGAAGGAGATCCCTTCTATCCCACATTGGAAAATTAAGGAAAAAGTTGTTTCCTTATTAATAGACTTGTGGCATTGAAAGTCAATTTGACTAAAGTCTATGTGGTGGGCTAACCCAAAAGAGTCTATTGACCGCACGCGCACGTCGCACTTGTCGCATTGGGCGCTTTAGAGGCGCATTTTGCACTTGTCGCATTGGGCGCTTTAGACGCGATCAGCAGGGATCGAACTCGCGATCCCGGGTGGACGGACGTGAGCGCGAACCGGGTCGGCCCAGTGGAACGGTTCGGTCAAAACGCCAGGGTCGAGCCGCCCCCACGCCAAGCGGGCGCGATCCGGGTCGCTTGATGCAGATCCGCCCAATAGGCACGATCTGAAGGCCCAGATTCATCCAGTCCAGAAAGTTGTACCTATTCACCAAAAGGCACCACAACTCTTTAACTCCTATAAATTCAGTCCCCAGGATTTCATTTCTTCCATCCAAAAATCGAATAACATTCTGCATAAAAAAACATACTAGCAATCTAGATTTCTGCATTAGTGTTCGTGTCAAGAAAGTTCTGGATACCCGAGTCCGTTCGTCGATAGCTTTCGATTCGTAGTGCAACGATCATGAAGTTCTAAAGTCGTTGTATCTTGGGGACGATTGCCATTGATACCGTATTGCCTTCGAGATGCGGGGCAATAAATCTTCTGGAAAGAGAGTCCAACTCTTGCCTCGACTTTTCGTATTGAGTCTGCATCATCTTCGTCTACACACACCACACCATTTTTATAACATAAATTAATATCATAATATTTATCTACTAATGTTACTATATTTTTAAATTGAGATCATAACATTAAATGTCATAAGCATTAGTTTATAAGAGTAGTGATATCTATTTATATGTATAATGATCAGGGGCGGAGCCAAGATATATGATTGAATGGGCAACGTAAGATGATTGTAACGACATCTCTTGTTCATATAATAAAGAAAATCATCTTAAATCTACCATTCATCTATTTGTTCTAATGTTTGTAATACATTTTATGGACTCAGATCTGGTGCCATACACACAAGCATCATTAGATCACACACACACACACACCCGTGTGGGTGTATGTAATCCAATGGTGGAGAAGGTGCACAACACCCTCCTATATAACACTGAATCCCTTCCCACATTTTATATGTTATAACATTATTAATTATAAGATATTCAAAGTATCTCAGTATACTTATAAGTTATTAATTATAAGTATTGCCTATCATGCAATAAAAAATCCATCATGTTACAAAATGTAGAATTTAATATATCATATCAATTTCATATTAAAAATAAAATTTAAAAATAAAACATACTAAAAAACTTTGGATAGCGCATAAAAAGTAAAACAACTGATATTCATTTATTAAAAAGCACAAACTTTTCTACAAAATATATTTAGGATCCCCTTGGTATGACTATGGAATGGTAATAGGTAATGGGTATCATTGAGTTGTCAATCAATAAGAGTTATTGATTGCATTGTTATTGTTTGATTACAACATCAACAATGAATATCATGTGAGGTGGGTTGAGTAGGTGAGAGCAATCAATTGCTTAATTCTATTATCATTACTAATGTATCAAACCTACCAAGCAGCATCAATATAATTAATTCTAATTACACACTTCCATTACCCTCAACCAAGCGGACCCTTAGTAATAGCGAATGAGTAGCTAGTAAGTTGTCTTCCATTCTCCATCTACCCTTGATAAAACCAGACAGTCATGAGTTCTAAATTGGAACCTACCCAAGTATAAAATAATAATAAACGTATCATGAGATTCATGACATATAGTAATAGACAGACTTGTCAAGATTGAAGATTGTTGGCACACACCGACAAAAGTACTAGTATTAATTACTATCACAAAAATTCATATCCTTATCAACGACTTCAACATAGTACTCCTTTCCCTTATTCTACAAACGGAGATAAAAGAAAGAAAAGGCATAGACACCTACCTCTGTCTTTATTAAAATAGAGGGTACAAGAGTTGTCATGAAGAAAATAAATAAGTACTACTATTACTGCATCCCACTTCATTAAGGTTGTGTTTGTTTTCAGAGTACTACTATTACTACATCCCACTTCATTAAGGTTGTGTTTGTTTTCAGCTTTGGAGATCCGGATGAGGATGTGCCTCCTCCCGTTTTGATCACTTTTCGAATTTGCACATTTAATTTTCTATCCAAATACACATCCATAGAAAATTTCCCTCTGTTTTAAAATACGGGTCAACCGGCCGATCGACCAGTTGGACCGGAGAATCGCTGCTGGACAGCTCAATAGGGGTGCCTAGAACCGCCCAGGCAAAAATCGAAAAAATCGGGTGAAAACCGGGAACCGGTAAACCACCTGTTTTCACCAAAAAAAAAAAATCTTGAAGAGGAAAGTAATGGAGAAATACAAACCGTTATTTTATATTTCTGAATCACGGGCAAAAATCAAAACTACAGTCACATTTTCGTTAATTTGGAATATTCGGTATACGGATACGGGACGGATATCGGACGAATCCGGGTCGGATTCGAATAACTATAATCGGACAATCATCAAAATGTGATTGAAACACATAAAAAAAAACTACCTATGCAATATTTCATAGAAGTTCTAATACAAATTATAAAAATTATATCTACTGCTAATAATATGAAACTAAAAGCTATATCATTTGTAACCATAACCACTCCAACACAACATAACGTCTAAGAAGACATAAATAATATTATACTGAATTTTCAAGTTGAGACTACATCACCACTCCGAATATTTTCTTAATAAAATTACATAAGTATTAAGTACTAATATTACCCCCTCCTATTCAAAATATAAGATGTTTTGACCTTTTGCACGTTTATTAATAAAGAAAAATTATACCAAAATTAACCTTATTTAATGATAAATTATCTTTAATGACATGATAAGGAGTAAAACAAGAAAGTAAAGAAAGAGTATTAAATAAGGGCAGTGTAGGAAAATAAAAGTCAGAACATCAAATAAAAAGTAAATAATGCAATAAGCCAAAACATCTTATATTTTGAATAGGGGGGAGTATATTATTATCAAGGGTATAGAAGTCGAAAATCGTCAGTCGGACAGATTCTGGCCGCCTAGCGCCTAGGTGGTTGGTGATTTTTTTTTTTTAATTATACAAAAATAAATTGATAAAATTCTATTCAAATAAATAATATTAAATATTGAGTAGACTCTACAAATTAGTATGCAATTAATATAGACTCTATAAAGTAGAAAGTAGAAAGGACACGCAACCTGGCAACAATATTCATTGAACCACCAAATTGATAAGACCAAGTCAAGAGTATCAAGCAGTGTTTTCATAATCGAACCGGTGATCGAATCGGACAGACTATCGGTCAGCGGTTCAATCGGTCGGACCGGTTCAACCGTTTAAAATAATTACTACTTATTTTTTAATATTTTCTTTATTTAGTTAAAAAATAAAATAAGTATACACCTATAAAAATTTAAACATATATATCTAATAAATTCAATATAAAATAAGTATACACATCCTAAAATATGTATATACCATTATACATTGCACAAATAAAAAACTAAAAAACAATCATAAAAAAGAAATAAAAACTGTTGTAGAAACAAAAAAATTTAACTCACTCCATGTACCATATATCTAGGCCATATTTTTTATGGTCATGACCCATAAAGTAATAGTTTGGGTGTGGTCATGGCCCATTAAAGGAGAAAAATAAGGTATTAAATTAATATTTGAAACCTAATTTGGTTTCATACGAGAAAAGCCAAAAACAAAATCAGCACCGCAAATCTGGTTCATCGTCTTCGTCAAACCTCTGCAAAATTTCACATTAAAATTGGGCAATCGCCGCCACGCACGATCGATGCCGGCGAGTTTGTGGAGTCAGGTTGACAGATCTTCGCCGGTTCAACCACTTCAAGTCCGACTCCTCTTTTTCCTATTTTGACCAATATACACGCGGTTTGAGATACCGGAGGCCCGACACTTCCAATCGGAGGTGATAATTTCATGTTTAAAAAAAAAATTATATTAAAAATTCCGGATATCCGGATTTATTATCCGGATAATATCCGATAAAATATGGGAAAACTCGAATACGGTCGGATATTATGTATTCCAAATCCGATTCCAAATCCGAAGTCAACTATCCGTATTCGAATCCGTATCCGTCCGGATATTAGTTTTTTATACCGAATTCGATACCGACCGGATACGACTCCGGATCGGTCGGGAAATATCCGATCCGTTTTCATCCCTAATTGTATCAATGTTGTGGGCCAGAGATATAGTCTTTTGGGCCAAAATTAGTACTTAACCAATTAATTGTTGAACTTTGGGCAAAAAACGAGTTTATTTCCTGGTAAGTTTCTTTTTTTATGATGTGTGTATATGATATTATATATATTTATATATTTGTTATAATTATTATATAGTATTAAATTTTATGATGCACATTGTACATAATTAATATATATATATATAGAGGTTCGGGTTTCTTCTCTTCCTTCATTTCTATTATGTTTAAAAAATTAAGTATATTCACTTATTATACTCTATATTTTGAATTTAAAAAAAAAAATCATGTATACTATATATATATTATTATTATTATTATTATTATTATTATTATTGTTATTATTATTATTACGTCACACCAGCTCAATCCGACCCAACTGATCCGACCCCGATTCAGCCTTTTTTTAGGGTCGTCCGACTCAACTTCCAGTTTCGATTTTTAAAACATAGGAATTTCCCCCATCCATTTTTTTTCACCATTCGAATTTGCACCCACCTCAAGTTGAAAACAAACCTGGCCTAAATTGTTATAAAGTACTACAAGAAAATAGAATCTTGTTAAATATTCTACCACACACTATATTCCATTTAATTTTTAATACTCTCCATGTCCATCCCCAAGTTGTGTGAACATTTACTATTTATACGAAGTTAATTTAGTGAAAATTGTTTTTTAGTACTACCTTCGTCCAAAAATAACATGCAGCATGTGATTAACACATAATAAGAAAGTGTAATAATAAGCAGAGTTTTGAGAGGTAATTTTGTAAATTTTTATGTATAAAGTAAAAAAAAAATTGAATTGTATGCATATTTGGGGCCAAAAGTAATGATATTTTATGTAATATTATGAATATTGAAAAGATGTAGTTACAGAAGATTTTTTATTTTTAGAGTGTGCATGTTATTGTGGGACAGTCGAATAAGGAAAATATTAAATAGGATAAAATTATTTTTTAATGAGGGACGAGATAAAATTATTTTTCGTATGAAAAAGTAATAAAGGGTGTGTTTTGAAATACTTAAAAACAGCTTTAAGAAGCACTTATTTTCAAAAGTTTTGAGAGATAGTTTTGAAAATAAGTGCTTTTATAAGCTGATTTTAGTGTTTCAAAACACACCCAAAATGTAGTGTAATTCTATAAAATAAATACAATTATTTTATTGCGATTTAAGAAAATATTCAAATAAATACGAGATCACAATCTTTTAATCAAAATATTCAAATAAGTATGGAACGGATATAGTACGTGTTAATAACAATGCAAATATGAAACAAAAATACTATTTGAAATAGAAAATTTACTCTACTACACACTAAATCATCTTCATTTTTAATACACGCTAAAGACAATGCAATTATAGAATACAAACACTACTCGAAATAGAAAATTCGGTTTCACTTCATCTTCGATACAGTGGGAATGCTCTGTTCATGCCAGAAAAAATCATCAGGGTCAACCTTGGATTTCACCATAACCAATCTATCAAAGTTCCCTTTGAAATATTTCATGCCCCATTTTCTTGCTTCAACCAAACTCCCATTACCAAATTTCTTATTCATCCCCATCTCCACATCTCTGTAATTCACATAAGCCTCTCTCGGATTCTTCGAAGCATAAGTCCCCATATAATTATACATTTTCCTCATCCACTCATAACGCTTCTTCACATCCACTTTATCACTAAACCAATTCGTCAAATACTGCGCCATGAAAACGACGCCGTTCCGATGAGGGAACGGGATTCGCGATTCCGAAACCCGCCCCATCATCCCTCCAAACGGGTTCCATATCGTTAGTGGCGAATCCTCCTCCAAGAAAATCTTCCACAGCCCTTCAAGGCCCTGTTTGGAAATCGGGCTTCTGATGAAGTCCGATTTCGCCTTGAAGTAGCTGTTGAACGGCGCCTTCCCTTTTAATAAAATGGAAGGCTCCGTTTTCGTTGGAAAGCTCCCAATGTACAGTACCGACTCGATCCAGCTCATCTCTACGGTGTCGTTTCGTGACAACCCCAATTCGGGAAATTCCCTTTTCATAATTTTTAAAAGCACATCCGCCCTACCGAGAAACAGAGCATTGTAGGAAGTTACAATGCTCCGCTTGCCAGAAACGGCGTCGTTTACTGGCTGTATCAAAACTCTTATGAAGAGATTCTCATCAATTGTGCTTGCGATGTTCTGCCATTTGTACAGAACATCCGTCCCGCCTTTTTCAACCGCTTTCGAAACGGTAAAAACCGTTACAACTTCCGGAACAATGACCAATTTGACCTTCCATGCCAAAATAACGCCGAAACTGCCACCCCCGCCTCCTCTGATCGCCCAGAAGAGATCCTCGCCCATTGATTTCCGATCAAGAATTCTTCCATTTGCATCCACGATACTCGCATCGACCACATTGTCAGCTCCGAGGCCGTATTTCCTCATCATCGAGCCGTACGCGCCTCCCGTTATATGTCCTCCGACGCCCAGGCTGGGGCAGAGGCCAGCAGGGAAGCCATGCGTCTTGCTCTGTTCCGAGATTCTGTAATAAAGCTCCCCAATCGTCGCGCCAGCTTGCACCCACGCCGTGTTTCTCTTTATGTCGATTTTGACAGCTCGGAGTTTTGCTAAATCAAGCAGGATGAAAGGCGGTGGTGATTTGAGCTCGGAGGTGTACGACAGGCCTTCGTAGTCATGGCCGCCGCTCCTCAATCGGAGATGGATTCCGAGTTTTCTGGCGCAGATTACCGCGGCTTGCACGTGGGGTTCGGATAAAGGGGTGAAAATGAGCTGGGGTTTCGCCATTGAAGGCGATAAACAACGAAGGTTTTGGGCGGTGGAGTTTAAGATTGTGGTGTATGATGCAGTTTGGGAAGTGAAGAAAACAGAGGAGTTGAAAGGGGGAGTGGTAGTTGTGCTGTGTTTGGCTACGCATTTGGGAAATGAATCTTGGATTGAAGCTTTTGAGAAGGAAAAGAGGAGTAGGAATGAAGAGAGGATTAGGGGAATGTGAAGATATTCCATTTTTGTTGTGAAAAGTTGGTTTGTGAGAATGTGGAGTTAGTAATGCTTACTTATAGAGTTAGTGGGTTGGGTGTAGTCTTTATTCTCGTAAGGGGTTCTGTGTTCTATCCTTGATAGATACAAGTTTTAATCAAATGGTTTAGCCCACTTGGTCACTGGGTTCCTCAATTGAGTGGGAGACCCATATTCGATTCCATTTAGGAACGAATTGAAGTTATGAGAGTTATAAGGTGGCATGATGAATTTGTGAAGTATTTGGGGTGCTTGGTGTACTAACTACTAACAACTAACTTTGTCCGATCAAAAAACGTAGAGTGAGTTGGTTGGGAATGTCGTAAATGGGAATGGAATTCTTATTGTGCTACTGCTAGTGTTATTTTACTATTTACCGTAGACTTGACTTTTGACTTATCGTGGATGGGAAAATCTGAAAATGGATTTGGTGCTAGTTTAGTGCCGGATTACTGGAAATTTTGTAGTGAATTTAGATCCCGCTGGTTGAGAGTAATGGATGTTATTAATGGAAATCACTTGTATTCATATTCATGTTGCTTGGTAATTTTGATACGCAAGTAATGAGAATATAAGTAGGTAATTGATTACCCGCACTCACTCAACCCATCTCACATGATACCCATTGTTCATATTCTAACCAAGCAATAACAATACAATCAATAATCCTTAATGATTGATCTCTCAATGATACCCATTACCATTATTATTCCCTAATCATAAATGTTTAATCATCTATGAGATGGATGAAGTATTATTTTACTGTTTTATTTTAGTCCATTATTCAAATATATGTGTTGATAAAATAAATAATACCTACAAAGATACGAGATCTTTCGTGAAATGATCTTAAGCTGAGACAAAACATAACTTGAGAATGATGGTTTAGTATTTTGGAACGGGTGAGTGTCAAATCTATATTGCTATAATTTTACTTTTAAAAAAGAAAATACAAAAAAAACTAGTTTGCTGAAAGTATTAAAAAATAAATAATTATGGTTTAATTGAATAATTAAATAAACGTTAAAAATGAAAAAATTGAAATAAAAAAATAAAGAAAGGATACAACACATGTTACCCTCCACTAAAGAGAGTGACTTGATTTTACTTTTCATCGATAATTTCAAATATTAAAATATTTTTAATGCATCATATTTATTTTTGTGGTGTATAGAAAAAACTAGAACAATTAGGTAACAAATAATGCATCATATTCTTTATGACAATTATATTTTTGAATTTGAGATATTTTTTCGTTGTAGTCATTTTGTTTTTAATAGTTCGTTTTCTAATTATTTATCCAAAGTAATTGTGTCTTTTCAATTTAAATTTTAATATTATAATTAATAAAGGCTTATTGTTTAATTATTTTGATGTGATAAAACTAATTCATCGAGACACTAAACCAATGTTTTCATAATCGAATCGGTGATCGAACCGGACAGACCACCGGTCAGCGGTTCAACCGGTCGGACCGGTTCAACCGGCGGTTCAACCGGTCGGACCGGTTCAACCGGCGGTTCAACCATTTTCTATGTTTAGTTAAAAAAACAAAATAAGTATACACCTACAAAAATTTAAATATATATTTTATAACTTTTCATATAATATTTTATAAATTTTGTCCCACCTCATACATTTATCCCACATCGAAAGTATTGGAGAAAAATGTGAGAGAAATATAAATTTAAAATTTTAAATATTTAATATAAATTAATAATTTAATTTTTTTAAAAAAAAAGAAAAAATCCTGTTATTTCCGGTTGAACCGGGTTTTGACCGGTTCAACCTGAAATCCGGTTATATAGTGCTTTTTTCACCGGGTTACCTGCCGGTTCCCGGTTCAACCGGTTGAACCGGCCGGTTCAACCCGGTTTTGAAAACAGTGCACTAAACATCTTATTAAGTGAAAAAGAAAATTCTAACATTATTTTGTTTAAAAAAAATTATATATAAAAAAAATACAATTTGTAATATGTAATTTGTGCATGGAGTTCATAGTTTACTTTGTGTGTACAAGGAATATTTTAACCAATATTTATTTGCTTTTTTTAGTAATTCAATTTTATAAGTAATTTATTTATTTATTCATAGATTAACATACTACAACACGCTACAACATAGTGACATTATTCATATTAATACAAGACGTGCATTAAAAAAAATTGAAAATAATTTTTTAAAATTTTTATATTATAATTACAGCACTACAAATACTAAATTAATGAATATAAAAGCTTATTTGTTATTTCTAAGTGATTTTTATATAGGAATAACACATAAGCCTAAACATGTATTTGTATCATTGTAAAATCGTGCATTGCACGGGAGAAAATACTAGTCCATTTCTAAAAATTCCATCCTCAGTTAGTTTTCAAATAACACTGAAAGTGAATTTGAACATTTAATTGTGGATTGAAAGTACAAGTTTTATCTATATCTATAATATACTATAATCAGATCGGTTGAGTAATGATTTGTTTTTAATTTTTTATGACAATTAATTGTTGATTGCAAGAGATATTATTCTACAATAATTGGTGATCAAGACGGTAGCTGTTTGGGTGGTCATGTGATGTGAGAATTCCGTTTTAATTATTGTGCTTAATTAGCATGAGTCTTTGGAATCTAGAAAATTAATACAGTATTGATTAATTTTGTTCACTTCCTTTTGAAATTCGTGCAATAGAATTGAATGCAGCATATATTAAATTAATTTGGTAAACATTGTTTATGGTGAATCCGTTATTTAGCGTCACGTGTTTAATTATAATTAGGTTAGGACTTAATGGTTGGTGGTGAGTTGGTGTAAATATTTGAACTATAATTAGTATAGTATATGGTTGGTGGTGAGTTGGTACTTAGATTAAGCTGCACCTGCTCCTTTTATTGATTTATTATTAAATTTTAGTAAAGAGTGCCACTAAACACACCCCAAAATTATCTAAACACACTCCATTTGTTAAACACACCCCAATAAAATTTAAAAATTACCATGTATTACTAAACACACCCCATTTTTTTCCTATTATATCATTCCTCTATTAAAATATAAAAATAACACTTTTCTATCTCTCATTTTCTCATGAACATTTCTCTCCTAAAAAAATCATTTAATTCTTTTGTATTCATTAATTTTTTATAAAAACATTCTTAGAATTTTATATAAAATCAGAAATATATTACAAAAAAGTCAACTAAATTATTTCAAACATAAATAAATTCAAAAACTTAATTAGAAAAAAAAAACTTAAAATTATAAAAAAGCTAAATACAAAATAAAAAAATTAAAAAGTAAACAACATTTTAAAAAATATTTAAATTTAAAAAACTGAAAAATTAAATGAAATCTATGAAATATTAAAAAAAATAATCTAAAAAATAATTAAGATTAAAAAAATCAGTAAAACTAAATAAAATCTAAAAAAAAACCATTTTAATTAAATTAATTTTGAAGATTTATATTACTTGAATATTTTATTTATTTTTAATTACTTTTTTATTTTTTCTTAATTTACTTGTTTTGAAGATTTAATAATATTTTAAAATTTAATTTTAATTTTTTTCAGATTTTTTTCAGGATTTTTGCTTATTTTTTTTTATTTAGTTACTTTTTAAAGATATACTTATTGTTTTATTATTTTTATATTTTAATTTATTTTTTTCAAATTTTTTACTTATTTTTACACGTATAATAATTTTAAAAAACTAGACTTACAAAAAGTAAAGGATCAATTTCAAAGTGAAAAAAATTTAAAGAATTAAAATCAAAATAAATAAAACTTAAAAAAAAGACAATAGTATTCTATAGGGTAATTTAGTCATTTTATATATATATATATATATATCTATTTTTATCTTAAAAATTTTAGATTGTGTTTAGTGGCACTCTTTAGTAAAACCTAATCAAATTTGAAAATAGATAGAATCCATGTGATAAATCAGTAAGTATGAATCCACGGTCCCCACACGCATCACAAATCAATTTATGTGTGTGTAATAAAAATTTGTAGCTCTTGTAAAGATCTCGGCTAAGAGAGACATATTTGTTTGTCAACCTATACGTTTAAGAAAATTCGATGATCGCGCGTTCAAAATTTAATACTAGCATTCAATTTTTTGTTATCTCAATATTTATTTTAATTCAATTTAAAAAATATTTATGATATTTGCATAGATATCTCAATCAATGTCTTAATCCAAACACAAATATCAATTTTTTATTATAGGATAAAATAATATGATCCTACAATTCAAATATATGTCATGATTCAAACAACTCGGACCAAACAATCAAGTGGAACTTAATCCTATGAAACTAACTCATCCAATCATGTGAAGCAAGTGAGGCCTAGCTAACTCTACAATTAATCCCTCAATTATTTTCTATTTAATTATTTTTTAATTATCTTATATTTTGTTTCTTAAAATCGTTCTTAAGCATCCTATGTCAGTTGTTGAGGATATTTGAGGAGCGTCCTAGAAAAGAATAGTGTTTTTTTTTCTGAAAACTTAAAATAAATTAATATTAAATATAATAAAGTTAAATATTGGAATTCACCTCGAAATTTTTAACATGGTAAATTTTTATTTTTTTTAAACGAAAAGGAGAGGAAAATCTGAGGTTAGTAACTTAGTAAGCGTTAAAAAAAAGATAAAAGTAAAAGAAAATAATAATAACTAAACAAAACAATAGTAGTCCATTGATTCGATCCTTAAGACTGTGTTTGTTTCGGGATTTAAGTTTGCGGAGCAAGTCAATATTTTAGATACCAGTGATTTAGAATTCTTGATGATAAGTAAATGTATGTTTTTATTTTGAGATTTGAGTAGGATGAGATTTAACTTTATATCAAATCAATATTTAATATTAATTGATGTTGTATTATTATATTATATTGAGAAGAGTAATAAAGTGTATAAAGTGTAATATATTGGGAAGATTAATAATAAGTTTTATAGATATTTGTAGGTGTGGATTGAATGTGAAATTTGAAAATCAAATTTTAAATTCCAAACTCGTATAAGACAGAGAGCACAAAGTATTAAGTTTATTCGTGTGAATCCCAAAACAAACACAACCTAAAGCGATTAAAGGTGTGGCTTTATCACGTAACGACTAAAGCACTGGGACAATATTATAGATTATTAATGAGATAGAATATATATACATTTTTTGTTAAGGAATGAGGGATATTTTACCTACGAAATTAAGTACGAAAATTTGTTCATTTTAAGAAAATAATTATATTTGTGTAAATAAAATAAAATAAAATTGATTTTAGTATTGACATCATATGTAATATTGAGGTGTGAGGGATATATATAAAAGTGAAAAAAATTATTTTCTTATCATCTATAGAAATGTTCAATTGAATTTGAGACATATATTTTTTACAGGTGTTCAATTGAGTTTAGGACGGGAACGAGTAATTTTAAAATTAATTTTAACAATTAAAATATTTTACAATAATTTTTAGAATTCAAATAATTAAACTAAGTCAAAATCTTTTTTTAGTGACGTTATCACATATTAATGTACATATTAAAGATAATGCAATTACTTGTTAATATATAATTTTAGTGCTAGTTTAATTTAATTAATACTACGAAAATTGTAATTATTATTAAAAGAAAAAAGTGGTCAGTAGATACTATTAAAAGAAGGAGTGGGAGGGACTGCCACGTGTCAATAGGTTGGGTCCTGGGCAATGCCTTGCACCCAAACGTGCACGGAATCTTAATGGAGAGTAAGATTCACCATTACACCATAAAATAAGTGTAAGCTCTATTTGCTACAACAATAATTATTCACTCTTATTTTCTTTTTCGTTACTTTTATTTTTATATATTTATAGATATGTATATTTGTACATCCATGATATAAAAAAAAAGTACTTCCATGATATATGGATTTATTATAAATGCTCATTTTTCAGAATTACAAGTCTTTAAATTATGTGCTCATGGACTATCTAAGATAACAGGCATTACTTTACCAGTTACCACCAAACTTTTTATATTAAAATTGAGTCAATCATTAAGATTTTTCTGCTCTTAAACATTCTAATTCTAAACTTCTACTCCCTACTTTTTTTTAATAGATATCATTATGTGGTTTTTAAGATAAATTAATGATATATTTTTTTTCCAAAATTAACCTTAATTAATATTATTTAAATATTCTTAACAATAAATACTACTCCATCCTTCCCAAAAGACTTAACACACTTTCCTTTTTGGTCTGTCCCATAAAACTTTGCACACCCATTTTTGAACACACTCTTCTCCACTTATAACCTTACAACACACACTTACTACCCCCATACACGCTTACTACCCCCCATAAAGCAACTTTTCTTAATCTCTGCGCCGAAAATTTGGCGCAGAGTCTTCCGGGACGGAGGGAGTATTTGTTGAAAAATTAAACACACAACACATTTGTAAGAAATTTGAAATTTAAAATTACAATATTAAGAGTAAATATGAGATAAAGGAGAAAAAATACTAGAACAACATCTATTTTACAAATAATTCAAAAAGCTAAAATGACATGTAAATAAAAACAGGAGGGAGTATTTCATAAAAAGGAATAGTATATATTTGACAAACGCGTCTCATTCAAACTCATGATTTGAGACCTTTAAGCCTGAAAGGCACTTTAACAAAATGAAATATTTTTCTGGAATTAGAATATTAATACTGAACATTATTGTCGAAAATATTACTACCTTTATTCTAACTCTTTATTCACATTTACTTTTTTTAGTGTTTTAACGTGCGAATTTTTTATTTGTATTTGAAATAATAAAATAATATTTAAGAAGACATATAATAGAGGGAGGTAGATTTATCATACCCTTCTAAAAGTCACTTTATCATTTCAAATACTAATATATAACTCGTTCGCTGAAAAACAAGTAAAAAGGTAGTGTGAAAAAACAGTTGGGACAGAGGGAGTGCTTGTTTGGAACAAACCAAAATTTAATTTGTTTGCCGGATATGGATCTCAACATTTCATTTCTGTAATTTTTTTTGTAAATTTAGAAGGGCATTTGACACAGAATAAAATAACATAAAAAAATATAAAATGTGGGATCCATTTATTGTGTCTTTATCTCTCCAATATTTACAAGAAATTTGCACAAGAAAATGGAGAGATCTAAATCCATTGTTGGTCTGTTTTAAAAAAAGTTGTTTATATAACATTATTACTTAATTTAATACTCCTAAATAGGAGGAGTATTATTTAGCCTCTCCTACCAACAATTATAAACAGAGTGGGTCTCATGTGCACCAGGTGCATCGTGTACTTATTTTGCATTTTAAAAGCATGTAACTATACAAAATAGAAACGTGCAATTATTCCAAACAGAAGCATGTAACTATGTCTCCATATTAACAGTTGCACTTTTCTTTGTAAATAAATCGCACTTTTTAGTATAACAAGTTAAGACGCTTAAAATACTGCACGTCGTGCATGGTCTTGCCAAGTATTATCTAAAACCTAGCCTTGTAAACAAGGCTGTCATTTTTGGATGTCTTATTATATATGCTTATCTTGCTTTTTAATGGATACTCCAATTACTTCCTCCATAATGGATACTCCAATTACTTCCTCCATTCCAAATTTCTAATTATATAGATTGATATATATATATATATATATATATTAAGATTTTTTTTTGATAAATTAGACAAGTACAATTTTTATTATAACCTTAATTAATGATTGTTATAATTATCATAATTAATGTATAAAGTTATATTAATAAATTAATTAGAAAAAAATATTCTATGTGAAAATAAATTTATATATTTAGGACATCAATAAAAATAAAATAAATTTATATAATTGGGACAAAGAGGGAGTACCTCTTTTTTTCCCGAGTGCCCCTATTTAATTTTAGGAAGTGTCCATATTTCATAATTTTATGTCATTAAGCGTAGAAGTGGAAATTTAGTATGAATTAAATGAGTTTATCATGTTTTTCTACGGCTAAGTCTTATATATGCACTAGGTATATTGCATATTTTATAGTGTATTTTAGATTCATGTAATATATTGAACTGAAATATGCAATTTATTTAAATTGAACCGAGAATTTATACCGAAATTATCCCATAATTTTTCACTTTTATTGAAATGGTCCCGTAACTATTAACATTTTCAATTTAGTTAGTCCCATAAGTATTCAATTTGTTTCAATTTAGTCTCAAACCACCGGAGATCGATCAAAAACACCCAAAATGATGTCGTTTTAGTCGCAAAAATTAGGGGCGCGTAATAGACACACAACTAAAATGACATCATTTTGAGTGTTTTTGGTCGATCTCCAACAGTCTGAGACTAAATTGAAACAAATTGAACACATATGAGACTAAATTGAAAAAAATGATAGTTACGGGATCATTTCAATAAAGATAAAAAATTATGGTATGAATTTGGTTTAAATCTTAATTGAACCGTAGCAACTATTAATAAAGAAAACAAGTTGTATAATTCTAAAATACGCTATAAAATGCACGGTACACCTAATATACATGAGACTCACTCATTTTCTACGTATTTTAATTTGTATGTTACTGTTGCAGAAAAGGAGTACTATCATAAGTAAAAGAAAAATTAAAACAAGGTGCAGACCCCGACGCTTTTATCAAAACGAATGAAAATACAAGAAATGACAAAAATATATAAGGAAGTACTACTTACCAGCTTATTCTACATTGAAATACAATTTGGAATAAGACCACTTCAAAATACAATTTTGATGTGCAAAAAGTGGTCAAGAGATTATCTGAAATTCAATGGGGATTCATACGTTAAATGTTGAAAATCCTTTAAACTTTGACTGCAAGAACCTCATCAATTTCCACATAGGTACCTGAAAAACACGTCGGAGGGGGCTCCGGCGCGGGCTCTCCGACGCTCAAGTCACTTATCACTTTTAATCTCAAGTGAAATCGTATTCAATAGCTCAACTCAAAGTATTCAAGTGTAAGTAAGTAAAATCAGGTGATTGTGTCATTGTGTGTGTTTTGTGATACCTGGATGAGATATTTAAATCCCTCCAGCCGGAGGTTTCTCTTCTTCCTCCCCTCAATCCAACTTTAAGATCGTGTGTTGCCATTAATCCTCTCTCCATCTGGAGTTGCCACGTCTCCCACGTTCTTTTCTCTCTTTTCCGGGTCATTAGCACGAATCCTTGATCATAATCCAGAGGTCCGCTTTTCTCGCAACCTCCAATATCCTGCATTTGACTCCCCTAACTCCTCTGACCCACTACCTAATTCACGCGGATCGAGACTCTACCACCGTTGATATCCTCTCTTTCAATGGTCTTGATTAATCTCTCCTTTCATGGACTATTACTCCTTAAGCCCACCAAGGCATCTCTCGGACCAAGGTCCACAGTCCTGGGTTCAACTTCCCTGAACCCAATCTTTTTAGATTTCTCAGCCCAGTTCGGCCGAGCTCCCTGAATCCTTAATCTCTAGGGCCCAGGTTTGTTGGAGTTATACGTGAAAGTATGCTTTTACTTTGTATAACCTATGTATTAAACACTTATTTACTGAAATAAATTGTTTATCACGGTTGCTTTAAATATGATTGAATGTTATATATATTTATTGCAAACCATTCATAGCACGCGTTACATTGTAGTTAACGTGGTGATACCAGATCACAGAAGATCACGTTAACAGTTCCTTGTAAACGAGTGCGTGTTTCACAACTTAGATAGATCCAAACAATCTATTGGGAGAAGTTGATGTGTAAGACTCAGATTGACTTGTCTTGACCAAGAGATTACACTAGTGCATTCTATGCGCTGAAGCGGACCTACAGAGAGGATAAACTCATTCGCACTGACTTAAGGGATGAAGAGTTAGACCTCAGTGGTTGTTGATTTCTTAATCTCTGTCACTTAATAAGGACTGTGTGTGATTAGTAGTTATTGCTTTGACTTATAAATGGGAAGAGAATCATGCGACTTCGATACCCTATATTTTGGGCAATAATATTAATTGCACGACAGTTGCTAAATTAATACAGAGAATCGTGTGCTTGCAAAAGTCTTGCTTGATTGGTCCCCTGGGTGGGCCCGGAACTTTTATCATACCAAATCTTGCAAGTGGAATTAATTTTCCGGTATGGATAATAAAGCTGGGCTGTCCTTACTCCAAGGATAAAGATATTAATTAATATAAAGTTTTTCAGTGGCTTAATTAATTAATGGACTAAATAATCATAAACACGAGAAATAATAAACGGGAGTCATATTACCACAATATGGGTTAAGATTGGATAGTGCAATATTAATTATATAGTGGTATTAATTAATATTAATGGACTGAATTATATTGTGGCTCAATATTGAGATTCAGAAGTCCATTGGAAGATCCATCTCAATTCTCCTAAAAGCCCCTCAAGTAGCCCAAATTATAGTCCAATAAATAAAAGGTGTTTAAAATAAAATAAATTTATTGTTTCAATATTTTCTATTATTTTTTGAAAATATTAAAGAAAAGAGGGAGAACGATTTTCTTGAAAAGATTTTATGGAAAGGAGATAATGTATTCTTGGAATACAAGATTAACCCATAAATTCAAGAAAACTCTCACTTGGCTTCTTTAATAGTAAATTTTCGAAAAATCTTGTATAAGAAAGGGAAGAAAGATTTTTCTTGATTTTTTTGGAAAAAAATTATGGAAGATATGTATTCTTGGAATACAAGAATATCTCATAAATTCAAGAAAGATTCAATCTTGAAATTCTTTCTTGTTTTTTTCGAAAATAAGGGCCAAATAAGGGTGTGAGATTTTTGTGGAAAAATACACATGAAAAGAAGAATATATTGGATATATTCAAGATTTCTTGGAGATTAAGAAAAGATCTTTCTTAGCCCTAATTATGGTTGAAATTTTCGAACCCCCTCATCTTATAAATAGGGGATGAATTTTTCATTCTCACCTAGTGTTCCATGCGTTGGAAATATTAGAAATCCACAAAGGTGGTGCAACGATATTTTTATTTTTCTTGTTTTATAAATCGTTCATCGGAGAACCTTCTACCGAGGTTATCCGACGAGAACTTGGGAATACTTGAGAAGGACTTTTGGTGGGTATCCAGATACTTGATCTTGTCTGTCTCAGATCGTCTCTCCAACGGGTATGTTTACGTAAACTCCTAGAAATTCCGCATGCTAGGATCTTTTACGTGAAATATTATTTGCATGTTGTTGTTGGATTGATTATTATTTGAATTCACTTAGGTAAATTCATGCTAGTAATAATTGTTAATTTAAATTTGTGTTTATGAGGTCATCTCGATAGATCCTGACATATGTTATCCCAACAAGGTTATCCTCCTGGGCCCATCTTCTCAGCTTGCTTTCCTTCATTGGGCCTCGCTTTCCTCCAGGCTCCTTAGTTCGGGCCTCTCCAGTCTGTTCGAATATCAGGGTCTTAGGTTTCCCAGCCAAGCCCAACTCATTTCTTCATTGCTTTGGCCCATACGATTATTCTTTAATTCCTCTAATATGTGGTCAAACTTCCACGTGTCTCTTTCCCATTGGACTACATGAATATTCCCCATCAAATTTGGAATAGAAAATTCGCACGCATTATTACTTCATCTTCGCTATAACAGGAATGCTCTATTCATGCCAGAAATAGTTATCAGGATCAACCTTGGATTTCACCATAACTAATCTACCAAATTTCCCATTCATTCCCAACTCCACATCTCTGTAATTCACATAAGCCCCTCTCGGATTTTCAGGCGCAAACGCCGACATATAATCATACAATTTATTCATCCACTCGTAACGCTTACTCACATCCACATTCTCACTCTGCCAATTTATCAAATACTGCGCCATGAAAACGACGCCGTTTCGATGAGGTTTCCGACTCCGAAACCTTGTCCATCATCCCTCCAAACGGGTTCCATATCGTTAACGGCGAATCCTCTTCCAACAAAATCTCCCACAGCCCCTCAAGGCCCTGTTTGAAAATCGGACTTCTGATGAAATCCGATTTTGCCTTGAAGTAGCTGTTGAACGGCGCTTTCCCTTCGAGGAGAACATCCACGAGTCGAGCATCAACCACATTGTCTACCCCAAGGCCATATATTATTATCAGCCATAGGCACCTCCCGTTATGTGTCCGCCTATGCCCATGCAAGCAGGGAAGCCATGAGTCCTGCTCTGTTGTGAAATTCTGTAATTAAGCTCACCAACCGTTGCGCCAGCTTGAACCCACGCCGTGTTTGACTCTGACTGATCGTAGTTTTTAGAGATCAATTAGGATGAAAGGCGGAAGTGATTTGAGGGCAGAGGAGTAAGAGAGGCATTCGTAGTCATGGCCGCCGCTTCTTACTCATAGATGGATTCCGAGTTTTTTAGAGCAGATTACGGCAGCTTGCACGTGGGATTCGGATAAAGGAGTGAAGATGACCTGAGGTTTTGCCATGCAAGGCAATAAGCATCGAAGATTTTTTGCAGTGGAGTTGAGGATAGTGGTGTCTGAAGCAGTTTGGGGAGTGAAGAAAACAGAGGAATTAGAAGGGGTGATGGGATAAGAGTGTTTTGCAACACATTTGGGAAATGAATCTTGAGTTGAAGCAATTGAAAATGATAAAAGGAGTAGGAATGAAGAGAGGTTAGAGGGATGTGAGGATAATCAATTTTTCCTGGTCTATTTTGTGGAGGGAGTAATCCTTATTTATAGCTTGCAAACGTGATTTAATGAATAATGACAAGATTAGGTGTCATATGCATCCAAATGCACCGTGCATTCATAGTGTATTTTAGAACCATAAATTTTATTATCTGAAACTATTAATGTGGGCTCAATGTGTTCATAATTGGGAAAATTCTGTGAACATAGGGTTGAAGGAGAGCCCCGGCTAAAAGTCTCCGACACTCAATCCAATAGTCAAGGGAAATGAGTATGTTACCATTGAATAAAAATGAAGACCTAGGTGGGAGTTTATACATACATAAATCCTTCATTTGCCTCATATGACTAGATTAATTAGATATAATAGGATTGAGTAGAATTAAGTAAAATTGAATTGGTTGGACTGAATTGTTTGAATCAAAATATATATTTAGATTGTAGAATTGCGCATTTTAATCTTGTACTGAAAAATTAATATTTGAATTGGATTAAGAGTTTAGATGGGATACCTATTGATATGTCATAAATATCTTCCATTATCATATGAAATGTGCTTGGTAATTTTAAATACAAATACAATAACAATATTGTAATATTATGTCTCACCTTTCAAATGGGATAGACTTGGATCTCAATATAGAGATTAAACATATATATTTTTGTATTTGGGGAGAAGTGAACTTTCTTATTGGCTTCAATCCTTCTAAACTAAACATACACCAAATTAACTGTACATAGTTGTGCTTTGCTCTTGGACTGGGCTCAGCCATGCTTCACATCTACACCTGAGTACGTCCCATGTATTCAAGCAAGTAATTAAATAAAATAGATGATATAATTAATCCAGAGATAAGATATAAAAAACGTTACTGGACTTAGTAATCTTTAGA
This sequence comes from Stenogyne calaminthoides, assembly GCA_037126765.1. Taxonomy (NCBI): domain Eukaryota; kingdom Viridiplantae; phylum Streptophyta; class Magnoliopsida; order Lamiales; family Lamiaceae; genus Stenogyne; species Stenogyne calaminthoides. The sequence continues at coordinate 13,092,484 of JBBCBC010000007.1, forward strand.
AGTATGATTTCAAACATTCCTGAAATTGAAATAAAAGACTAGTCAAAAATGGTCGTGGACATCTTTAATCTTTTCTCCATAAAAATTCTCGAGACTACCCCTTCGATTCTGCTCTCTCCCGCTGCTCTCGTGATAATCTATAAATATATAAAAGTAGAAGTTTATCAAATTTTCTCATTTGAGTGGGAGACCCAGGTTCGATTCCCTTTGGGAACGAATTTGAGTTTATGGGAGTTATAAGGTGAATTGGTGATTTTGTGGTGTATTTGGGTGCTTGGTGTACTAACTATTAACAACTAACTTTATCCGATAAAAAAAAAAAAGTTTATCAATTTTTTAAGAATGCATATTTGAGTACACTTGCTTTATGGTGAATGGGTGAACTTTACTCTCTACCAAGGAGAATGACTTGATATCAATCAATAAAATTTCTTCTTTTTGTTTTTTACATTTTACTTTTCACCTACATTTTTTAAGTTTGATAATTTTATTATTACAAATGTATTTTTAACACATAAATTGTCAAATTAATACGATCTTTTATTTGGCATAAATATTACGTACATACATATTATTAAAATATGAATTTTAATGTTTTAAAATATTTATAATTGTGTGATTATATGAGTTTACCTTTTTTTTTCCTAATTTTTTAAAATCTTATTATCGTCTAAAACAAGTTGGATGTGTTATGAGTTGAATGGTTAATTAAAAAATATATATTTAATTTTATAATAATGAGATACACATGTATTATCACAAAATTCATATATTAATAAAAATAAATTAATAAACAACAGTATATACATTAACATAATATATTCAATTTAAATATCTTCTATAATTAATTTTAAGTTGAAATTTATTAATAGTCAATTCGAACATCACAGGCGAAATATTAGTATCTTTAAAAAAAACTTGCCCTATTCTCTTTTTACATCAAAGGCTAGATGAGTTCTAAACTTGCTGGACTTTAATTTTTTTTTTAAAATTGGTTCACACTGGGCTTCAAAAAGGTTTAAAAATCACCGAAATACACAAGGGAAAAATTGGGCCTTATTATCATCAATGTGAAGATGAGTGGAATTATATGCAAATATAACAAAAATGAATGCAATAAATCACCCTCTAAACCATCAAAATGGGCACGTTTGTTTTCGTCTTGAGGTGAATGGGGGAAATTCGGATAGAGAAAAAGGGTGAATGAGGAAAATACTGTGAATAGTAATTTGATGTTTGTTTTGTGTTGGATGTGGTAGAGGTGAATGGAGTTTTATATCAAATCAATACTTTTAATTATGATGATGTATTATTTTATTATTGTTAGTTAGTGTGATACTGATTGTATGAAAGAAAAATGTAAGAAAAGTAGGAGAGATAATGAATTGTTGTAAGAAAAGTATGAGAGATAATGACTTGATGCAAGAAAATGAGTAATGTGATAATTTTATGGAATATATGTATAATAGATATGGATGGAGGATCAGATGTGCAAATTCGAAAAATGGCAGGGATGGGGGAAGCACATCCCCCATCCGGATTTCCCCGGCCTAAAACAAACATGCCAAGGTTCCAATTTATCATTTAGAGAATTTTTTACAAGAGTACATGAAAAATTCAAACCCAAAAGAAAACATGGAAGATATGTGAGAACGTGGTCGTAAATTTCATCTAATAAATCTAGCATAATTAATTGCTCCTCTTTTATTACAAGAAAATAAAAAATTGTCTACATAATTTTTTAACATGACTATAAAATTTGCAACAAAAATAATTTCATCCTTAAATAATTGAGCAAGTCTTCGAAAAAACTTGTTCATAGTATGAAATTTATATCATTACACTTACAAATTAATATCATTATACCTATCAACTGATATCATTAGACTTATAAACTACGATTATAGTATTAAATATTATTTATATTAATTTATAAAAATAATAATATCAATTTATAATTGTAATAATATCAATTTCATGATACTATTAACAAATTTTACATGCATGATAGCTTGTGTAAATAGTGAGTATTGCCTAGAATTTTTACACTCCAAAAAGAATACTCCCTCATCTAAGTATTTGTAAATCCATTGAAGAGTTGTAATTTGTGTGTGAAATCTATGGATTTCAAATCCATCCAAATGGAGCCTTAGATTTTTTTTTTTATATATATATATATATATATATATATATATATATATATATATATATTATGTGTACATAATTTTTTTTCGAACACATATCCACATATGTAACACATACAATTGCATTAAACTCAATGCAAATAATTAAAACATATATATTTTTCCAAATTTGTAGTTTTATTTTTAAAAAACTTGCATTATTAATTAATGATTTATAATTTTTATAGACTCCTCTTCAACTTTTTAAAATCCAGCAAAAGGACCTATAGTAATTTTGTGATAATTTTTAAAGTTTTGCTATTCGTTGGAAATTGGGACGTCAATGTCATCGATTTTTTTTATAATTTAAATCCATCGATAATTACCGATTGAATAGTCCGTCGGTAATTTTGTAATTATTTTTTAATTTTTGCTATTTTTCGGGAGTACATCGATAATGTTATCAGATTTTTTTTAATCTGTCAATAGTTACTGACAAAAATATTTTCGTCACTAATTTTGTAATTATTTTTAAATTTTTACTATCCGACGAGAATTCGTCGGTAATATCATCGAAAAATTATATTTTTAAAATTCTTCAAAAACGATTTCACTAATTACCGACGGAAATATTTTCTTTGATCATTTTGTAGTTAGTTATTAGTTTTTGCTACCCGTTGCAAATCCATCGATAATTGTGACTGATTTATGTACGTTGGTAAATTCGTCGGTATTTAACAACTTTTTTTGTAGTGTACAGGTTTCACATTATATTCTTATGTACTAAGCTATTCTTATTTAATGTGGAAATCATATCGTAGATATATAAGAGTAGGGTATTTTGTCAACTCTGCATGCAATTATGAAAGGTGTAGTAGTGAGTCAAGTCGAGTCACGAGCTATTTATGTTCGACTCAAAACAAATCGAGATTGATCTAATTATAATCGACTCGAGACTAGTTCGAGCTATTTGAGTAGCTATCAAGTTCAAGTTCATTAAAATTATTTGTACATGTTCAAAAACTGATAAAAAGACCATAATGCATGTTGTAAATTGATATTAACCATATTTTTAATAGCATGATCAACAATTAATATGTATTACCTAATTTAGTCGCAGTTAAATTAATTCCATATATATATAACATTATTATATCTTTCCCTATCTCAAAATAACGGATCATAAGTTAATTATAGAAACTTTTATGTCTAAATCTCTTAGCCGGATCATAAGGTTAATATTTGTACTATTCCGAAAATCATGTCAATTAATCCTTAAATAGCATCATATTTGCATTAAAGCTATATATATTACTAATATATAAATCTATTCTCCACCAGTGGTCGAACATAATTAAGCTTCATACACATATTTTTTCTCTAAAAAGTAATTCAATATGTGTATCTATGATCTTATGATACCCTTGTTTCTCTTTATCGTCTTGGTTAATCCACTCGAAGCCTGCATTTTAGCTAAAAAAAAAGAGGTACATATATTTAACAGATTCCCTGATAATACTAAAGATCCACTGAGTGTCGAATGTTGGTCTAATGATCAACTTGGAGTACATTTACTTCGGCCCAATCAAGAATACACGTGGAGCTTTTGCCCGTTAGCATTTGGTGAAACAGTCTTCCGCTGTAAATTTTATCAAAAAACTCTATTTAAACAATTTAATGTTTTTGATAAAAAAGTGGCTGCGAAATGTTCCAAATGCTTTTATGAAGTTAGGGCCGATGGATTTTATTTGAAAGATGGAGCCGGTTATATTAAATATATCGCTTGGTAGTTTGGTACCTCAATGATTGAGTAACTTTTGTATGATTTACATTTTGTGTGTAATACACCCTATAAGGATTGAACCTAAGTAGAAATTGGAGGTCAATGTGATTTAAATTTATGAAGTGTTTTTTTTTTAAATTTATATCGAATCTTCCAAATTAATGATAGAATGAAACTATTAATTATTATTAGAGATTCATTGTTACGTTGCAAAAATATTTAACTATTGAAGCATTCAAAAGAAATTTCTTATCATTCTAATTAAGACTAATCTTTTTCGTTATTTTCAGATTAAAATTCTAATAATTAAAAGAGGTTGAATCCACGGTTAGCCAATCGTGGTTTTACAGGCTCCGATTCCAATTTGAATCGTCGAAGCATTAATTGAAATGTTGATTGTGGTTTTTGTGGGCATGCATATGTATCGCGGTGTCTATCTCCTTACAAATGCGATTTTTTTATTTTCTATCGTAATTGCAGTTCAATTTTAACCAATGATGTAGATGCTAGCATTTATCGGTCGATTCGATTTTGCGATAATTATAGTTATAGGCATTTTTGGCATTAAGTGTTGTAGTCTAGGCGTCGCCTAGACGATCTAGTCAGGGGCTAGGCGGACTTTATAATTTCTTTTTCATCGAGAGAAGACATCGTTTCAATTATTAATAATAAAAAAATGGAACACGACTAACATAACAAAATTCATCCAAATTAAAATTAAGAGAATGGTAAGTTTGTTGTACTCGCAAGTCGCAACCATTCACTCGCTATTTGCCTGCTCAGGCACCCGACCAGGGCCGATCCTAGAATTTGTGGAGCCTGAATCGACTTTATAATTAGACCCCCTATTGTCTTTTCATCTAAGAAAAAAAAACAAAAAACTTTTTAGTTACATTCAATATTAGAAAAAAAATACCTTTATGTTTTATTAATATGGCGAACATTTTTAATGTAATTACTTAAACACAATTTCTCTTAGGCTCCATTTGGATGGGTGAATTTAAAATCTATGGATTTCACACACAAATCACCACTCTTCAATGGATTTACAAATATTTAGATTTGAGTAGTTAGTTAAAAATGGAGGGATTAATTCAAATCCTCCTCTCAACCCCTTTCCTCTTTCTCCCCCCTTTAGTCTCTTCCCATCTCTCGCATTTCTTGACAATTCATGATTTGAAATATATGCATTGTTATATGTATTATTTTTCAAATCCATTCATTTCAAATTTATTTGGTAAATTCATTATCAATTGGTAATCTATTCAGTCGATCTTGACTTCAACATTGATAAAAATAAAATATTGCACTTGCTACTCTAAGTGATATTATCAACAACATCTTATATCCATTGGAAAACAACCACCGAATCTTCAAATAATTTAACACTTTAATTGTAAATTTTATGGGGTCTTCACTCTACCTTGAAGCGTCTACGACTAACACTAGACCTCTATTTATAGGTGTCAATACAATATTAGGGAGATGTACATCATTAATGAAAGTATATAGAAAGGATTAGTACATCAAATGAACCATATGAATGGTTTGAAATACAAATGAATATTCACGTAATATGTCAAATATTCATAACAATTCTTTCATTTTTTGCATTAATTTGGAAGATTAAACTTAAAGTTATCATAAGAGTTAAGACACGAGATATAAATTGCAATGAAGGCGCTTTACTGTGTGAAATCACGTTTGACCTGCAATTACTACAGAAGTTCAACGCTTATCAAACAGAAAATTTAAATCATACAAATTTATAAAAAATATGTGTTATGTTTCACTTTTAACCTTTTTATTTACCTATATTGCCATTTATTGCATATTATTAGCATGCAATAAATGGCAATATAGGTAAATAAAAAGGTTAAAAGTGAAACATAACACATATTTTTTAAGGACAATAACTTAGGCAGGGAGGGGGTTGTGTGTTAAGGACAATAATTTTACGGGCTTAGAAATGTAGGACAATACGTTTTAAAATCTGTAAATATAATATAGGATAATATGTTTTAAAATCTATAAATATAGGATCGAGCCCGAATAAGCTCAAATCAGACTGAAATTTTGCAAGATTGTCCTAAATATTTAGAATTTGAAAACATAAGTGTCCTATATTCACAAGTTCTTAAATCTGTAAATGTTGAAAAATCATAAAATTCACGTAACATTTCAATTTGATTTGAGCTTATTCGGATTGAACATCCTACATTTACAGATTTTAAAGCATAATGTCCTATATTTACATATTTTAAAACATATTATTCTACATTACAAGTCCGTAAAATTATTATTCTTAAAATACAAACACTTCTAAGTTATTGGCCTAAAAATATATTTTTCGATATGCCATTTAATTCTCCTATATTAGTGCTAAATGACAAACATTTTTTGGGAAAAATAAAAAATAAAATTCCTCCCCATTTGGATCCCCTTTTTTTACTTCTTTCCTTATTTTTGAAAGCATCAATATTAAATAGCATTATAATTGTAGTAAGACCACATTAATTACCTAGCAAAGTTCCTAGATATATAAATCAATTCCCCACCTCAATCATCGAACACAAGCTTCATACAATTAGCTCCTACAAATTTACTCGGAAAAGCAATCCAATATGCCCATGTATGATCTTATGAAACTCCTATTTTTCTTTATCATCTTGGTTAATCCTCTCCAAGCCTGCTTTTTGAAAAAAAAAAAAGCATGTACATATTACTAGTACTCTCCCAGGTGATTCTCCACTGTACGTCTGATGATGATCTTGGAACACACTTAGTTCGTCGTGGTGAAGACTATAATTGGAGCTTCTGCTTTTTATTTCTAGGCGAAACAGTGTTCCGCTGTGATTTTAATGGACTGATAGATTTACACATTTTAATGTTTTTGATGATGAAGTGGCTAAGAAATGTTCCAGTTGTACTTTTGAAGCTAGGAGTGATGGAATTTATTTGATAAATATATTGGCCGGTGAAGAAAAATATGCTGGTTGGTGGGGACATTAAATAGATGAGTTAGAGTAGTCCTTGCATTTCTATTTTTTCTTATTTTTTTTATTGATTTATAAGATTTATATTTCCAGTGTAATAAAACTTAGAAATTGGAGGTCGGATGTAATAATAATTTCACATATTGAAGCCTTTCGTTTATATTATCGATTTCAACTTCAATTTTGGTGTTGCTATTTTATTGATATAGTTTATTTTACCAATACCCTTGTCGCTCATCTACCGAGCGAAGTATCATCGGTTAATTGACCATTTTGTACTCTCTTTGGTGACATATATTGTCTTGTGCAATATAAAACATTATACATGAGAGGGGAAATTTTGGGTTTATGAAGATAAGGGAAACGAAGTAATAAATAGAGGATATTGTTGGAATTTTTTACTTATTTTTAATTTGAATGAATAAAAAATTAATTTTTACAAGTTGTTGTGATCAATTATTGGTAAAGAAAAAAATAATGAACTTTTGTCCCACTTTGAGAAAATACAAGTGAGAAAGTGGGAGGATGAACCTATTTTTTGCCTCGTTTTTTATTTAACATTTAACTGTTGAATGTAACAGCTGCAATTAGTGTAAGGAAAAATGTTGCACTTCTATTTTAAAACCAAAATTTGGGTAAATTGAAGACTTGGTCCCAAAAGATTGGATCCAAAACAGTTTTGGTCCCTATATTTTAAAATGGTCATTTTTTGAGCAATTTTAGTCCAGTCGTTAGTCAAATGGATGTAAACCCTTAATTGATCAAAAAAATTATGAGATCAAATTTGCAAATTGGAGGAAAATGATACTAGATTTTAATTAATTATATATGTAATCAACACGAATTCATAAGTTATAAATTAATTGTAAAATTATATATATGTGACTAGAAAATATAAAAAGTATTTTTATGAATTGAATAATATTTTATATAAAATTCTTGATTATATATATATATTATGTACATAATTTAAAGAAAAAAAAAACAATGAATAAACTTTTTTCAAATCAAATAATATATATGTAACATCTAAAAAAATGTGTAATATGTATATAATTAATGTAAATCTAATAAATTTAAAAAAAAATTATAATCTTTATATAATTTTTAAAAATAATATTTTTTTCAAACCAAATAATAATTTATGTAAGATTGGAAGATCATAATCATATATATATATATATATAATTTGAATATAATTTTAAAATACTTTATCATGCACCTGTTTCGCAATTAATATTTTGTATTAGAACATCTGATATTTTATAACTAAATAACTAATACTTTTTCATGAAACAACTAATACTATTAAAAATACACACAAAATGCAAATCAGTTGCACAACGAAATTTTTTCTGCAATCGTCGTTGCCACCAGCCCATCCACCACCACGCCACCAACCAACACTTATCGTTGAGAAAAAATCGCAAAAACTCAAATTCAATGTATTTTTAACACGTAGATCAATAAGAAATACATAAAAATCACAAATCATAATTGTTGTAGCCTATGAACTCTAATACGATCTTCACTGCTTCTTCAATGCAATTTCGATGAATATCTAGGCCAATTGTTTTTCTTGGGGGGTGGGGGGGTGGGGAGGGAACCAAGGGTTCCATTTTTAAATTAAGAAATAATTTATAGATAATCTGAAAAAATTAAAATATATTTAGAATCTGTATATAATTTAAAAAACAAATATAATTTTTTTCAACTAAATTTTAATTTATTTAAAATCAAAAAACATATATTCAACTATCAATATTTTCAAGCCAAGTAATATTTTCAATGTAAACAAGTTGTATGGTTTAGCGCCACAATTGTATATATAAAAAATACACTATTAAATGCACGGTGCAACTGATGTACAAGAGACCCACCCTAAATTTATTTAAACCATATAATAATATAAAAAACTCTTTTTAATACTAAGTTTTTTAGAAGAGATTTACAAAAATTATCTAAATATTATTTTTATAAAAATCAAACCATAAACTAAAGATAATAGATATAATAAAGGAATAAATTTATGAAAAATCTCACAGTTACACTAAATTAATTATAGAACTGTAATTATTAAATTATAAATTAATTTATGTAAAATCTGAAAATTACACTAAAAAAGAACAAATTAATTATCTGAGGACCAAATCTGCAAATTTTTGCGATCAAATTTGTAATTCTTTTAGAATCAAAACTGCATTTAATGACACGTGTGATTTACTTTTATTAAAAAAATGCATGGAAATATTTATACAACTAAATTTATCGAGAAAAAAGACCAACCTGCAATTGACTCATTCTCTTGTGACAAAAAGTGTGATTTTCCCCAATACTAGAAACGTAGGACACAGAAACCCAGCCACACACCACCATTTGGCATCGTTTCTGCTGCATTTCTTTATTATTTATTTATTTTTTACTTTTTTGTAACGTCAATTTTCATTTTCATGTTGGGAATTATGTTTCTTCTGTGTTTTTTTAGAGTTTAAATAACAAATAATCTCATAATTTTGGACTTAAATAAATTCAATCTTATAATTAATTTTATTATCAATTTAATTTTAATATTTTTTTACAATTTTCAACTCAAGTTCCAAATCCGTTGAAAAATTCAAAATTATGTTTTTTTTTTTTCACTGAAATTATAGGTCATAGAATTAAAAAAAGTTGATTTGATTATTTGAACTTTAATTTCAAGTTTAATAATAAAATAAAACTACATGTGACAGTCCAGTCACACCCACGCCGGGAAGCTCCAAATTCAATTGGCAAAACAAAGTAGTTTTGATTTTTCCGGTAGACTTGGACTTAAATTTGATATTATCAAAGATATCGGACTAAATTCACAACAAAAAAATATTATGAAATTAAATCTATTTGAGGTTAAAGTAATGAGACCGTTTTTAATTCCAACTCGTTTTTTTTAGCTTTTTGCTTCTCATTTCTTTACCAGGTTTTGGCTTCTTTTTTTTTTTCTGTTTTGTTCATTTTTAACATACAATAATAAATACAACAAATTAAAATAGTTAAAATTATATTTGAAACATCTAATTGAATACCTCCACATGTGAATATAAGAGACACATGTGAATACAATAATAAATACACCAAATTAAAATAGTTCATTGACACGTGTTTTCAACACTTACCTCTCAAGTATAAGAGGATCGTTGTGTGCCCGGTTTAATATTGATCCAAGGGACTATGGGGTGAAATATAGCCCAATTGCTATGTGTTGTCGCATGATTATAGTGTGAAACATGTTTGGTTTATCGAATTAAAACTAAATTAGCAACAAAGCAAAGATTAACAACTAGAGAATTTAACAAGCAATAAGAAAGCACAAGTAAGCAACCAACGATTTGTTTCCAAATGTGAGAGAGGGGTGTTCGGGTGTTTGTCCTTGTGAGACGATTATCAAAAGATTAATTATGGCATTCACCTCTATTTCGGTTATTCCATAAGAGCGATCACTACACAATATACCCTCCCGTACTTGGTAAGCCTAGGGTCCGATATCATTTAGAAATCCTAGGATCGGGAGGAGAATCTCCCCTTTTTAGCCCGGTTAATTGCACGGATAAGGTCCTCTAATTAACTAACTACTCCGTCTCCGTGTTTTCTCACTTGTATACTAAGTTCAATTCTCCTATGTTCCCTTCACTACCCACTCAAGGTTTTAACTCAAGGAAACAATGTAAATTAGGGGGATTCTCATGTTTCTATCCAACTCTCATTGTAATAGAGCATAATTAACTTAAATTCGGATGAATTAAACCAATACCCATATGCTAACCCCGTCTACCCAACTCTCGTTGTGATAAACTAGCATAAACACACAAGCTCAAAGCAAAACCCAACCAAATTGATCAAGCAAAATCCCCTAATCTAAAGGATAACCATCAATAGAGATAAACAACCATAATCAAAGCAATTAACCAATCATCATCACAGTTTCAAACACCCAAACACTAAGAACCTTAGCCCATGGTGCATAAGGCAAAACCCATGGCTAAACCACAAGAAATCAAAGCACCCATATCACAACAAGCAATAAATAAGCAAAAGAAAGAAAGAGACACCTTACTATTGAAGTTCAAGCACCAAACCATACAAAATCCATCAATACTTGCTCAAAACTGAAAATGAAACTATATCTATGCTCTTCTATGGTGATCTATGCTATCTATGGAAGCAAAATTGAAAAATAGGAAAAAGTATTAGTTGCAGCTCTAGACAGTATCACTTGCTATCATCCCTGTTGGGAGATGAATTTAATAAAAGATTATATGATTTTGATTAAGATCCCAAAACCCCTAAGTATGACATGTTCAGAATGATCTTGATAGTTGAGTCGAGGATTCGGTTATTAGAGTATTAGGGATGTTATACGCAAAATGTATAGTCGGCAGATATAGTTCGGGATAGGTTTAAAGTCTCGAAGATTCAATATGAAACCGAAGGCGAAGACTCAAAGATAAAAGACTCGAATATATCGGTCAATTATAAATTTAAAGACTCAGAAAACTCTGAAGACGCAAGATAAAAAGATCGAAATCAAGATCAAAAATTGAATGCCGGTAATTCTTCGAAGACTTCGATAATGTCTTGAAAGCTTCGATATGAACTGAATGATCCGAGACACTGAATATATCTATCTGAAGGATGCAATACTGAGAGAAACGCAATGCCTTAGAAAGATAGATATTGCCAAGACATTCAAATGCAGACAAAAGGAACTAAGTCAGAAGTGTTGTTAAGGTTATATCAAACTCAGAATTTGTAAACCAAAAGAGCCGTTGAAGGTGTCTACCTTTAACTGAAGACAAAAGTCAAAAAGAGGAAGGCGACATTTGTACCATACTTACTTCGACGGTGACAAGCCATTTGAAAAAAGATGTCGATCTGAAAGTTCAGGACTACAAAAAGTGAAGACCGGTACATGAAAGACTATTGCCTAGAAAGTGTTAGGGAGTTTAGGACCCTAAATATAGTCTTTTTCAAACACATCATAAGAGGGAACTCACGGGCTATCTCTCCAACGGATAGTTTTCAAGAGTAACCTTGGTGTATGCCTATAAATCTTGGTGACCCTCTACATTGTAAGGTGTGGGGAAATTTATACCAACTCAAGAGCTCGAACTTATTCTTGCAAAAGTAAAAGCACTTTCGAAATACCTTGAATTTCCAAAGTGCTTCTATATTGAAGAGAGCTCACTTTACTAAGCCTAGCTTGATAAGATTTATCAAAAGCTTAGTCGAGATATCCTAAACCTTTGCATTGTGCTTCATTGTAAAGGATATCTCATCTAGTTGAAACCAACCAAGAAACCCCAAACCCTTGAGAAGGTAGTTGGAGTGTGTTTGTTGGTGAGTAGAGTTGTAAAGAGTTAGTAAACTCTGGCGGAGTAGTCGAGAAAACTCTAGAGGAGAAGTTAGTAAGCTACTGGAGGTAGTCGAAAGCTTGTGTGTGATTGAGTAAGTAAACTACGGAGGTAGTCGAAAACTCAAGGTCGGGTTGAGTAAGTAAACTTCGTGGAGTAGTCGAAAACTTTCAGGGCGAGTTGAGTAAGTAAACCACGAGGTAGTCGAGAAAGCTTCGAAGTTGATAGTGAATTTCTCCGAAGAGTCGGAGAGAGTGGGCGTAGGAGCTTGAGTCTACGAACCACTATAATTGCCGTGTTCTTTATTGCTTTCCTTATCTTTGCTTATCATTTGCTTTGACCGATTTTGAAAGCATACTTTTCATCGATATTGGTTGGAATCAATCCTTTGAAGTTGCATAAGTGAATCACGACCCTAATCACTATTTCATAAAGGGAAGGTTTTTCACCAAAGCTTAAAAGCGAGTATAATCTAAGGCCAACCATTCCAAGACGATCGAGTAGCTAGAACGAGATAGTTATCAAACCGAACTCTCTTCCGAGGATTGATAAGCTAGTTATCGATCCAAGCAACTCGGGATCTCTGACACTTCGATTGGTTGGGATTATCTCGAGGTATCTGGCGATTTCGGGATCAACATCTCGATGAGACTTTGACTCGAGAGCGATCTGTGCTTCTCGAACCTAATCTTGAGGATTATCGACCCACCCAAGTGACCTCGAGAAAAAAGTTTTAAAATCCTTTTGAACACGTGTATTACCCCCATACGTGTAAGACTCATTTTCACCGGGACCAACAAGTGGTATCGGAAGCGGTGGTTCAACTTGACCCCTTTGTGTTGACCAAAGTTTTACTTTCAAAAATACTTGTGGTCTATCCGAATCGATCTTATTTCTTTGAAATTTTTCCTTTCAAAAGATCGGAAAAATGTCTTCTAAAAACCTTCCCATGTTCTCGATGAGAGAACTATGATCTATGGAGGCCGAGAATGCGGGCTCATCGTATTCAAACATGGCGTATGTGGAGAGTGGTTTCTCAAGGACCATTCAAATTTTGTGGTGAATCCGAAATTACGAGAAGAAGAGAGAATTGATCCTAGAGCGAGAATTTCCTAAGTCGATGACCAACTAACTCCGAGGAGAGAAAGTTAGTCAATCTAGACTACATTGCAAAAGACACACTATATCAAGATACAATTGATGATGGTGTGATGGGAATGATCTCTCAACGTATATCTTGCTAAGGAAATATAGGATACACTATTTGTTATGTGCCAAGGCACGATCATATAATAAAAAAAACAAACTTTCGGTGGCAATTGGAAAGTTTGGCGGTTTTGAAATGGATGATGGTGAATCAATAGACAAATTGGAAGTCGATTCACTAGCATCATGAATGATCTAAACGCACTTGGAAAGAGATATCCACAAAGAGAAGTGGCATTGAAAATTCTTAGAGATCTTTCTAAGAAATGGGATATTCATGCGGTGGTGATTGAAAACACCAAGAACATTAGTTCAATGCCATACCAACAAGTCTTTCTCGAAATTTGAAAGCCTATGAATTTGTAATTGATAAAAAATCCAAAAAAGGCCGACAAAGAAAGATGATTCTTCATCAGTAAGAATGTGGCTTTAAAAGCCAAAGATAAAAACAATAAAACTAGAGTTCGAGAACCCTCATGCCAAACATCGGGATGAGCTTGAGGATAAGCTAGCACCGATGGCAAGAAGGTTTGCCGGACTTAATAGTAGATTTGGAAAATATAAAAGCTATTACGGGAACCACAGTGCGGAAGAAACACGAGACGGATCAACCGAGAAGAAGAAGGACTGAAAAATTTGAAGGATCTTCATCGAAAAAGAAGGACTCCAAGTCAAAGAAGAAAATGATCGGGGATGATGATGCCAAGCAGATGCTATAATCGCGGAGAAGAAAAGGTCACTTCAAAGTATGATTGTCGAGTTGAGTGCTAAGAGAGAAGAGAAAGACAAGCTATAAGAGACCGAAGTTCTCAAGCAAAAAGGCCATGGTTGCGAGAAGAAGAACACTTTACGAGGAGGGATCTAGCTCTTGGATGAGATATTCTCGGACGGTGAAAGTGATGACATCCATCGATGGCCATTGAGGAGGTAAACTCTTACGTCTCGTTGTTGTTCCTACACTAGCACAAGAGTTTTCAAGTTCCATTGAAAACGATCATTTTGACTGATGGATTCTTTTGAGAATCGATGAAGGACTATCTTTGTTTTTGCAAGGATCGCTAAATAAAACTCAAGAGCGAGAATAAGGAACCGAAAATTTGAAAATCTAAAATGGAAAGACTCTAGCAAAACTGAGATCACTTCTCAATTAATGGGAGCTACTGATGAACTGGATGTTCTGAAAGTACAACTCTCAGAGAAAGAGAAGTTGATAATGTCCCTAACTGAAAAGCTAGAGAAATCCTTTGAAGAGATTGAATTTAATCGTAACCGAGTTCAATGACCTCTACGAGAAGCATAAAACTCTACAGAAGCTGTGAGGATAGATAGTGCATGAAAGAAGTTAACTCTATTGAATAAAGCATCTAATGTGATAGATGAAATTCAGAGTTACCAGAGATCTGCCACTATAAAAACTGGATTAGGATACATTCCGGGAGGAACCTCACAAAGTCATCTGAATGCTGCATCATGTAGCAAGAAGACTATCTTTGTAAAAACCAATGGCACCTACACTTCAAAAGTGAAGTTATGCCCAAGGTTGTAGACAAGGAAAAGGACATATGGCTTGATAAAACCGAATGATCAGTTAAAAAGCCCAAACCGCGGTGAAGGCTAGAAAAACGAAGCGATCGATTGGAAAGTTTCGAGCAAGTACTTCAAAGCCTCGGGCTAAGAATGCAAATCTGAAAGGCTCCACACCATCGATGAATCCTCGGATAAGAAACACTCAGCCAGAGACATTCTCATCTCGAAGAGACCAAGTCCTAAGTACCTTTGAAAGACCCAGATTTCAAATCTGGATAACTGAACCTCACTTGCTTAAAGGAAAAGGTTATCCGAACCCGAATCAACAAAGATTTAGACCGGGCCGCACAAAAAGCCCAAGCATCTGAACAAAAGGCCCGAACAAAAGAAGAATTCAAAAGCCCATGTTCATGCTAAAGCTAGCACACATATTGAGAGAAAGTTGCTAAGGCACCCGAGTAGTAGATGTGTATGTTGATGTTTATGGAAGACAAATTAGCCACTCTAAAGTGATTAGAGTTGTCGGGCAAATTTGGATTAGAAAAGGTACATCTAACCTTGTAGGACCCTACACAAAATGGGTACCTAAGAATTGATACATTTTTGGGAGGAAAACAAGGGCACTAAACCGATGAAAGATCACATGGCGATGATGAGCAGAGATGAAAAAAGCTCACGAAGTATGGTATCTTGACGGTGGATGCTCAAGACATATGACAGATTCAAGAAGATGCTCGGTGACTATGTTGAACAAAGAGGCCCTGAGATCACTTTTGGAGATAACTCGAAGGACGGTGAAGGATATGGAACTTTGGAGATCGAACCGATTCATATCCATGGTGTTTCATATGTATCCGGATTGAAGCATAATTTGCTTTCAATTAGCCAATTCTGTGATAAGGGTTTCAACGTTGAGTTCTCAAGAACTTATGTTTTGTGAAAGATGATACATCACGTAAAAAATATTCTTGGTGGTACAAGAAAAGGGAATGTGTATCTTTGGCGATTGGAGTTCAACTCCTAAAGATACATGTTTAGTTGCTAAAAGTTCCACAGATACCGGTTGGTTATTGCATAAAAAATGAATCACCTAAATTTCAAAACCACGAACAAGCTTGCAAGATTAGCTCTTGTGAGAGGGTTGCCTTTAATGAAGTGTTGATAAGGAACACATTTGTGATGCATGTCAAAAAGGAAAACAAGCTAAAGCATCATTTAAAAGCAAAGTAGAAGTTTCTCGAGAGAATACTTGACTTTTGCATATGGATCTCTTTGGTCCTATAACACTGTAAGCACTAATGGCGAGGAAATACACATCGGTAGTAGTTGATGACTACTCGAGATATACTTGGGTCATATTCTTACTCGAGTAAGAAAGAGACTCGGATAAAGTTTTGCCCGAGTTCTTGAAAAAAGCTCGATATTGAGAAAAAATCGAGTGTGGTCAAAATCGAGATCGACAAAGGCTGAATTCATAAATCATATCATATCGATTATTGTGCGAGAGAATGGAATTTCACATGAAACATCATTTTGCAAGGACCCCTCAAGCGTAATGGTGTTCTTGAAAGGAGGAACAGGACTCGAAGAAACTGCAAAGGACTATGATGGTGAAGTCGATATTCCTAAAAGATTTTGAAATTTGAAGTCATCAACCTTTGCATGCTACTCTCGAAGCGGATCCATCTTGACCAAGAGTCAAGGCAAAACACCTTATGAGCTTTGGAATGAAAGGAAGCCTCTTGTTTCTTTCTTTTTCGTGTGTTTGGTTGCAAGTGTTTCATACACAATAATGGTAAAGATCGGTTGAAAACTTTTGATAGTAAAGGCGATGAAGGAATATTCTTAGGATATTCGAAGTCGATAAAACTTTCGAGTTTACAATTTGTAGGACTCTTATTGTGGAGGAAACACCTCATGTTGTTTTTTGATGAATCTATTTGTGTTCGGAAGAAAGCAGGGAACATGATGAGTGGAACCCGACTAAGAGGATCACCAGATTAAGCCTGAAAGAAAGATAAATCATCAATCGAACACGAAAAGAAGAAGTCGGTCACATTCTATGATTGGGTGACTCGGACTCGATAAGGAAGTTGAGAATGAAACTTCGGGATGGTGAGCCTCGGAAAAACCAACACTCCAAAGGTGACCAATCCGAGCGGACACGCGGTTCGGACTTCGGGTATGTGATGCCAATGAAGATGTGGTCTGGTGAGGCAATTTCGAATCTATCGACCAAAGGGAACAAATGTCTCGACAATGTTCGAATAGAATTTCCCCGAGGAAGATGATTCTCTTTCTCCTTTTTCGTTGTTCCCCTGAGTTTGTTGATTTAACTGAACCTAACATTTCAAATGTTGAGGATATTATTGAAGGGGAACATCAAGAAGGAAATGGTTAGATAGTCATCCTACAAATCAGTTGTGGGTGATCTAGCCGAAGGTGTTAAGACAAGAAGGTTCCATGGTGAGAGTGCACTATTCTGCTTTGCTTCCTTTCGGAGAAAGAACTTCTTTGAGATTGGTGAAGCTCTACAAGATTCTTATTGGATTCTTTGCTATGCAAGATGAAATTTGAATCAATTCTCAAGGAATGAAGTATGGGAGCTAGTAGATAGACCGGAAAGGCACAATGTCATTGGAACCAAGTGGGTTTTCAAGAATAAAAGAGATGAAAAACAACAACATTGTAAGAAACAAAGGCAAAAGGCTAGTTGCACAAGGTTATTCCCAAGAAAGAAGGCTTGGATTATGATGAAACCTTTGCTTTTGTTGCAAGACTAGAAGCCATCGATTGTTTCTTGCATATCTTTGCCCACATGAAGTTCACGATCTATCAAATGGATGTGAAAAGTGCATTTTCGAGCGGTGTGCTTAAAGAAGAGGTTTATGTGGAACAACCATACGGTTTCAAAGCAGAATGACCAAGTTTGTGCTCGAGAAAAAGCTTTTGTATGGTCTTAAGCAAGCACCCGAGCATGGTATGATACTCTTTCTCGGTTTCTTCTTGACCATGGTTTTGTCAAAGGAATGTTGATAGAACTCATTCGGGATAGAGGATGGGAAGATATCTTACTAGTTCAGATATATGTTGATGACATCATTTTTGGATCTCAAACCATCAATTTGTGTGAAAAGTTTTCAACAACGATGAAAAGCAAGTTTGAGATGTCAATGATGGGAGAGATGAATTTTTTTCTAGGACTTCAAGTGAAACAATCAAAGGAAGGAATATTCATCAACCGGGCAAAAGTACACCGTAGATCCGATTGCCAAATATGGTGTACAAAATTGCAATGCGATTAGGATTCCTATGAATACTAACTACAAGATGGATCCCGATTCGGAAAACCGTCGGTGAATCATACCGATTATAGAGGAATCATTGGATCATTGCTCTATCTCACGACAAGTAGGCGGATATAACATTTGTTGTTGGGATATGTGCAAGATACCAAGCTAATCCTAAGACTAGTCACATGGAGGCGCCAAAAGGATACTAAGATATCTTAAGGGCACAATGAATAGAGGATTATGGTATCCGGTGACGATAACCTTGAATTAAGCTGGTTACTCGGATCTCGATTATGGAGGTTGTAGAATTGACGGGGAAGTCCACAATAGGAACTTGTCAATTTCTAGGAAAACAAGTCGATATCTTGGTTTTCAAAAAAGCAGACCTCGATGAGCAACCAAAGATCTTTTGAAAATTTGAATACATGGTGCGAGGAAGGCTGCTTTGTGCCGCATGATTCTTTGGCTCGGACAACAATTGAGAGGATTTGTGCATAATTAGAAAAAAATCCGAACGATGTGTTTGAACTCGTGATAGAGGAAAGGATCCTTCGATGTATATGTCGGGTAGAGAGCAGGAGTACCTTGATAGGATTGCTGAGAATCCTGTGAAATTTGAGGCGACATTGAATAAGAGGCATCTAAAGCCACAATATCGTGTGCTAATGGATATTGTGAGCAAGTGCATCATGAGTCTTGCGGGGAGTTTTGAGCTGATTAGTTCCCCGAAGCTCAAATTGATGGTTGCGATTGAGGCATCTCCTACCATCGACTTCAACCGGATTTGAAATTCTTAATTGGGATGGTGAAGGAGCAAGCCAAAAGGTCATAAAAAGGGTCAATGGGACAATCATGATGAAAGACAAGATCCACCATGCCACCAAAATTGCTTATATTTTGGAGATGTGCCGAGAAGGAGGAGGATATCTTCGCCAATTCAACCCCATTCCTAAAACCAAAATTCTCTTCAAACCCACTGCTATGAAGAAGCAGGCCATTCGAGGGAAAAGAGAAAAGAAGGTAGAATCACCTTGGCCGCTGAGAAAGAGACCCAACAAACCGGGGGGGAGGTTACATTGGAGGCAAAATGGAGAAAAGGAGCAAAATTGATGAAGCGGAAGGATCTTGCTCCAAAACGCAGAAGATTGGTGGTTCTCAACCGAAGGTAGAAGAATGATTCCCGAGGAGATACAACCTGAAGACAAAACGCTTTCAAAGTTCGCCATTACAAGTGTTGGCTCGGTTATCCTCCGGAACCGCGGGGATCGAGGCCCGAAGGCGGCGTCTTCTCCGAGGTGCTTTCGAGACATCACTCAAGACTGAATAAAATTTCTCGAAATTTTTAAAGAGCTTCGGACCTCAGAGATACCTACCTCAAGTCACAAGGCTCCATGGAAGAGCATTTCGTGAGTAGATCGAAGATGTGCAGGCTTTCGCAGACAGACGAGCCAACTGGGACCAAACCGAGGATATGCACCAGACCTCCGTAACCCCGCTCGGTGCAAACCGAGGACACAATACACAAACTTGAATTACCGAGGCTCGGGGAGCAAAATATTCTGAAAAGAGCTCAAGAGTGATCTACCGCTTGATCCCTTAGCGAAACCTATCCCGAACGTAGAGCCCGAGATGGAAGAAGGAGGGGTAAGGAAGCGCGAGTGGAGGAGAAAGGGGGAACGGTTCATCCTTGACCGATACTTCGAGCTCAACTATACCCCGATCGCAAGATGTTTTCTTGATTAAGGACGACGCAGTATATCCTCAATCGACTCTTCCCGAGATGCTTGACATTCTTTGCATTAGAGGGGAAGACTGGTGGAATGAGGAGGCCTTCCTAACCGACTTCTCGGGGTTCGGATGACAAAGCTTCGAGGATGAAAAATTCCGATTTTGATGAGTCGGTTGGTTAGGAAGCTTTACCGAGAAGAGAACAACTGAAGTTGGTGCCCGAAAGCGGAGACAAATCCAAAGATGGAGATGGGGACCAACGAGGGAGATCTTTGAGGATCGATCTCAAATGGAAAAAAGACTTTTGTTCTTGATCAACCTCGGATCGAGGCTAGCACTCTTGGTACCTTTTGGCACTATTAACAAATATGTCAAAATTCTTTGAAAGTACTATCTTTAATTTCAATTGTCCGATAAATGACCGAGGCTCAATTGGAGTCCGGAGCTCAGGATGAAGCTGGAACTCAGGATGATCAAACAAGCCACAGAAGGTGCAGAAGGCTGCTGAGATTGATCTCACTCCCATAATGGAGAAACTTGAGAAGATTGAGCCAATGGCGATCAAAATTGCTCGGGATGGAAGAAACGTTGGCCAATCAAGCTCGAATAATGGAAGGTTTTAGCCATTCTTTAATCGGGTGCGGATACAAAAAACACTCGACCAATCGGATGACCTCCATGGAAGAAAAAGTTGAATGCAAAGCTGGGGAGTCAACGCAGAGTTAAGTCTTTGAAATGAAACGAAGCACCGGGGAATCATTGAATTTCTAGAGGTGAAACTAGCAGAGAAAAATGAGGTGCTGATCAAATCTGCTGTTGAGGAAATGAGCTCAATGCTCATGACCAAGATGACAGAGATGCTTAAAGATGCACTCTCGCCGGTTTGCCCACATATATCGAAGAACTGCGTAATGTGGCTAAGAACCACATCGTGAGAATGGAAGATGAGCAAGATCGGTTAGCGGAGAGATCATTTGTGTGAGCAAAAAAAAGATATCATGGACACAGCTCTCTCGGACTTCTTCCAAATTACGGTGCCAAGAAGGGGAAAAGGAAGGTGAAGACCTCGGGAAGTTCATGGCACGTACCTTGGAAAAGAAGGCTCGTGAAAGATCTTGAAATGTACAATCTAGCCAAAGCCTTAAAAGAAGTCGGTTACTCTTGAAATTGAAATTTGCTCAAGTGGAGAAGCCCATCTACACTCGAAGTTTCGAGCAAACCATGCTTGAGGTTGCAAGAGAGAAACTAAGTGCTAGAACTAAGGTTGGAACAAGCAGTGCCGAGCCGAATCGCCTATGAAGAGGAAAAGCTTTGGCGTTGTTCAACCCGTATAAGCAAACGTCTGAAGGCTTCTAAGCCAATCCAGAGAAAGTCGATTCGGATGAAGAAGATGCGAAGAAACCGAAGTCTCAACCTCGTAAGAAAGTCTTCAACACGAGAGATGCTCAAGACACTCCAAAAAAGAACAAGCTAAGAAAGTTGTTGCTTCGATCTCGAGAGCGTCGTGATCGAGAAAAGAAGATAGGCGAAGAGCGAAGCGAAGGAGTGATTTCGTGGAGATTTGCGAGCAAGAGGAAGGGAACATCGAAAAGCACTGAAAGTGGCCCCACGTTGATAAATGGATGCCCATTAAACTCAGCGACATGTGGGAAGAAGTGAAGAGAACATACGGTTCAATTACGATGTTCTCGGGGAATGGAGAGGAAGGCTCGGATCGAACAAGCTTTATTGAATATCTTTTTAACCTTCTATCCAAAGTATCTCCAAGGTGGATTAACCTTGCGGATGAAGGTGGAGCATGATAGTAGCCCACGATCCATATTCTATCCTCCTCTAAGACTTGGTAATGGCTTGGTAAATGAAAGGCCATTACGCAAAGAAATTGCTTTCGATATCTTTGGTGGGTTAGGATTAACGAGGAACGCCGGGACATCATCAAAAAGAGGAATGAGTGAAGAAAAGATTTTTGGAATGTTCAACTGGAGGTACCGGTGATGAAGTGGAAAATGAAGCAAATGAAGAGCGAAATGAAGACGAAGACGAGAAGAACTCGAGAAGACTCTGTAATCTTTAAATTTTGTCTTTTTTGATTTTGTTTGATAAATTCATTGTAATCTGTAAAAGGTATACTTATCATCAATGAAGATTTATCATTATGCTCAAAAGATAATATCTCATTTTCTTATTTACATGTCTTTATTTTGATATCTTTGAATGAATGTCTCTAAACCGATTGTATCTTTGATAAGAGGGAAATTGTTTAAGTATTTGGTAATGAACTAGTTAAAGAGATTCATTCTTGAAGAAATTTGATATATGATTAAACTGTTGAGAAACTCGAAATTGTTGGGAGATTCTCGATCTAAGAAATAGTTGGGAGACAACCAATCTTGTAATAGGATAAAATCAAAACCCGAGTATAGGTTATATATTTGTAACAAGATAGG
Source organism: Stenogyne calaminthoides (assembly GCA_037126765.1). Classification (NCBI taxonomy): domain Eukaryota; kingdom Viridiplantae; phylum Streptophyta; class Magnoliopsida; order Lamiales; family Lamiaceae; genus Stenogyne; species Stenogyne calaminthoides. Next base: position 13,114,974 of record JBBCBC010000007.1, read on the forward strand.
TTTTGGCATCATCAAAAGGGGAAATTGTTGGGAGATGAATTTAATAAAAGATTATATGATTTTGATTAAGATCCCAAAACCCCTAAGTATGACATGTTAGAATGGTCTTGATAGTTGAGTCGGGATTCAGGTTATTAGAGTATTCGAGGATGTTATACGCAAAATGTATAGTCGTGAGATATAGTTCGGGATAGGTTCTCAAGTCTCTCAAGATTCAAGATGAAATCGAGAACCCGAAGACTCAAGATAAAAAGACTCGATATATCGGTCAATTATAAATTTAAAGACTCGAGAAAACTCGAAGACGCAAGACTAAAGACCGAGAAATCAAGATCTTGAATGCGCGTAATTCATGAAGACTCGATAATGTCTTGAAAAGCTCGATATGAACTGAATGATCCGAGGCTTTGAATATATCTATCGAAGGATCAATATCGAGAGAAACGCAATGCCTTAGAAAGATAGATATTGCCAAGACATTCAAATGCGCGGACAAAAGGAACTAAGTCGGAAGTGTTGTTAAGGTTATATCAAACTCGAATTTGTAAACCAAAAAAGAGTTGAAGGTGTCTACCTTTGGCGAAGACAAAAGTCAAAAAAGAGGAAGGCGACATCGTACCATCTCGACAATCAGCGGTGACAAGCCCAAAAAAAGATGTCAATCACGAAAGTTCGGACTACAAAAGTGAAGACCCGGTTACATGAAAGACTATTGCCTAGAAAGTGTTAGGGAGTTTTGGACCCTAAATATAGTCGTTTCACACATCATAAGAGGGAACTCACGGTTATCTCTCCAACGGATAGTTTTCAAGAGTAACCTTGGTGTATGCCTATAAATCTTTGGTGACCCTCTACATTGTAAGGTGACGGAAATTTATCACATAACTCAAGAGCTCGAACTTATTCTTGCAAAAGTAAAGCACTCGAAATACCTTGAATTTCCCAAGTGCTTCTATATTGAAGAGAGCTCACTTTACTAAGCCTAGCTTGATAAGATTTATCCAAAGCTTAGTCGAGATATCCTAAACCTTTGCATTGTGCTTCATTGTAAAGAATATCTCATCCTAGTTGGAAACCAACCAAGAAACCCCAAACCCTTGAGAAGGTAGTTGGAGTGTGTTTGTTGGTGAGTAGAGTTGTAAAGAGTTAGTAAACTACGCGGAGTAGTCGGAAAACTCTAGAGGAGAAGTTAGTAAGCTACAGAGGTAGTCTGAAAGCTTGTGTGTGATTGAGTAAGTAAACTACGGAGGTAGTCAGAAAACTCAAGGTCGGGTTGAGTAAGTAAACTACGTGGAGTAGTCAGAAAACTCAGGGCCGAGTTGAGTAAGTAAACTACGAGGTAGTCGAGAAGCTTCGAAGTTGATAGTGAATTTCTCTCGAAGAGTCGGAGAGAGTGGACGTAGGAGCTTGAGTCTCTGAACCACTATAATTGCTGTGTTCTTTATTGCTTTCCTTATCTTTGCTTATCTGTTGCATTGACCTGATTTTGAAAGCATACTTTTCACTGATATTCAGTTGGAATCAATCCACTGAAGTTGCATAAGTGAATCACAGCCTAATCACTATTTCATAAAGGGAAGGTTTTTCAGCAAAGCTTAAAACGAGTATAATCTAAGGGCCAACCATTCCGCACGACTGAGTAGCTAGAACAGATAGTTATCAAAACGGAACTCTCTTACGAGGATTTGATAAGCTAGTTATCCGATCCAAGCAACTTCGGGATCTCTCGACACTTCGGGATTGATTGGGATTATCCGAGGTATCCGAAAGTTTTCCGGGATCAACATCTCGATGAGACTTTGACTCGGAAGCGATCTGTGCTTCTCTAACCTAATCTTCGTGGATTATCGACCCAAGTGACCTCGATGAAAAAATTTTAAAATCTTTGAACGTGTATTCCCCCATACGCGTGTAAGACTCGTTTTCACGGGACCAACAATCCCCTTTCTCCCTATTGCTGCTGCCTCCAAAAAAAAATGAAGCTGGGGCTTTTTATATGCTTTTTGAATCCTCTGGCACGTGTCCCTAGGTCAAAAGTAGGACCTCATATATTTTTGGCTTGCTCGACTCGAACAGGCATGCACGACTCGAGCAAGTGTTGCTCGACTCGAGCAGTGTTGCTCGACCAAAATTAGGTCGAGCAACTCAAAAGTTCGGCATTTTCACTTTTTCGGGCTGCTCGACTCGAGCAGTTGTGCTCGACTCGAGCTCGGTCGCTGTTTAGGTAAGAGTCGTCTTCGACTCGGTCGTTTTCTTCATAACTTGAGCTCCCGAACTCCGATTAAGTTGATTCTTTTTGCGTTACGAACCTCACTTCAAGCTCTTTCACTTGGTTCTATATTTGACTTGAATCCAAATAATATTGAGCTCGTGTTTTGCTTTCAAAATCCTCAATTTTCCTACAAAGATAGCAAAACAAAAACCTTTCTCATTTCAAGTGCAATTAGTCCAAATTGAGTAATAAAAATATGAAATTGGGACAAGAGTGAGCAACAAAAGCACATAAATCTCAAGCAAAATCACCATTAATAGTTCATTTTGTGAATATAATTTTCTCCAACTTTTACTACATCACCATGAATAAGAGACAACATACAATAAACATCTTATAAAGAGTTTATATGTTGGCAAAAACTTGTATGCAATATTGCATACAAGTGATATGTGCAATTATAAAGTAATTGAGTTTTTTCTTATTTATTCGCGGGTCAGGCTTTGTCGTGTCGGGTTAGAGCAGATTGATGGGCTTTCTTCTTTCGCGTTGCACAGCGATTAACACTGTCAGATTAACGCTGCCAGATTTCTTCTTCTTCTTCTTCCTTTTTTCTTCAGATTGCTGGTGGATCTCATGGGTTTTCTTCTTCCTCGTTCGTGCCTTAATTTCTTATTCAATTTAATTTTCTTTGGTTCGCTCCGATCATTGGATGAAATCAGGTTTGTTCAATTGGGATTTTGGTGTGGATTATGCGAGAAGAAGTGAGAATATGTGTGTGGTGTTGGATTACTCCTCCACACAAAATATGTGTTGAAATTCAGATCCTTTTGTACTCTTCTCATGCTGGGTATTTTTTTTCGCGCTTGTACTGATTTTTGTTCATGTAGTAGCACTCTTTTGCTCATAGGGTAATACTCTTTTATTCATGTAGTAACACATCAAGTTGTTCTTTAAATCTGCAATTTTGGACTGGTGATTTCTTTTCGCGCTTGTACTAATTTTGTTCACGTGGTAACACGCTTTTCTTAATAGAGTAACATTTTTTGTTCATATAGTAACACACAAAAATAACTTGAAAAAAAAAATTGGACTAAGGATTTTTTTTTCGCGCTTGTACTGGTTTTTGTTCATGTAGTAACATTCTTTTGCTCATAGGGTAACACTATTTTGTTCATGTAGTAACACATCAAGTTCTTCTTTAAATCTGCAATTTTGGACTGGGGATTTCTTTTCACGCTTGTACTGGTTTTGTTCATGTGGTAACACGTTTTTCTTCATAGCGTAACATGTTTTGTTCATGTAGTAACACACAAAATAACTTGAAAAAAAAAATTAAAAATTATGTGTTCAATAAGAATTGAACCTGCGACCAAATACACTAAAAATAAACCAGAACCATCAGGCTATAACACAATTTGATAAAAATATCCTTACATAAAATTTAATAGGTAAATAGCCAAGTGGCACCTTAATCCGGCCAAAATTTCCTCGCCCAGTCCTGCCCATTGACCCACATGACCCGCGAATTTTAGCTTATTTTGCCTTAATTGTGATGTATTATATAACACTAGTGTGCAATATTTCACACAAGGCCTTCTCTTATACGTTTCACTTGACATTATTATACTAATAAAAAAAATTATTGAAAATAATACTCCTGCTCAAATATTATATACGTTTCACTTGACACTATTATACTAATAAAAAAAATTATTGAAAATAATACTCCTGCTCAAATATTACCTACAAAGTCATCCGCATTCTCGAGAATACTATCTCCATTTACACGCTCAATGGCCACCCATGTGGTGCACTATTTCTCACATATGCATATCCTTATTTAAAACTAAGTAGATATTTTTCTTAATTCTTATTCCTTATGTGCAGCTGTTGATTAGCGTCACTGTAGGATCCAGATTGGTAAAACTTTTTACATGTATTCTTCTCCCATTTCTTTTGTCGTGTATTAAATCCCCAATTTTAGTTCCTTCGAGCAATGATTTCATAACCGGTTTGAACCGGCCGGTTCAACCGGTTGAACCGGGAACCAGCCGGCAAACCGGTTTAATCGATTTTAGGTTGAACGGTTTGAATCAAAACCGGAAAATTTAACCGAAAAAAATCGGTTTTCACCTTTTTTTTTAATATTTTTAAACTACTTTTCACATTTTTCAACACTTTTGATGTGGGATAAATGTATGAGGTGGGATAACCCTTTTATAATATTTCCTCTTACATTTTCTTTCAACACTTTCGATGTGGGATAAATGTATTTATTGGGAATAATATGAACCAAGGTCCAACTTCACCCCTTTTATAATATTTTCTCTCACATTTTTTCCCAAAATGTGGGATAAATGTATGAGAAAAAATGAACCAAGGTCCACATTCACCCTTTTATAATACTTCATCTTACATTTTTCTCCAATGATGGGATAAATGTATGAAGTGGGATAAATATATGAATCAAGTTCCACCTTCACCCCATTTTATAATACTTTTTCTACATTTTTAAACTTTTCGATGTAGGACAAAATATGAGGTTAAAATATTGTTTTCTCTCACATTTTCTTTTAACATTTTTCGATGTGGGACAAAATTATGAGATTTTATTTTCTCTTACATTTTCTTTTAATATGTACTTGATGTGGGATAAAAATATAAGGTTCATTTTTTTCCTTTTAAGTTACTTTCTCTCATATTATTGTGTTGTTTTTTATTATGACCATGACTCAATTGTGTTTTCTTAGATATGAAAAGTTATAAGATATATGTTTAAATTTTTATAGGTGTATATTTATTTTATTTTTTAACTAAATAGGAAATATTAATTTCAACGGTTCAACGCCCGGTTGGTATGGATTGAAGTTGACCCGGTGGGTGATTCGATCAAGTTTAATTGAAAAATTGCCTTCGAGTTTAAAAAGTTCTTTTCTATTAAGATATTTAATTAATTTATTTCTTTAGTAAAGAAAATAATATTTTGAACTATTATACCATCAATGAAGTTAACAAAAGAAAAAAAAATGATGGTACGAGCTTCATTAAATGATGGTACAGGGCTAACTTATTGTAGCACTAACTTAATTAAATTGTGGTACAAACTTAAAAAAATGATGGTACAAATTGAATTAAATTGTGGTATAGACTGAAATAATGGTAGTACGAGGTTGAAGTAAGAGTGACACTAGGTTAATTTAATAGTGGTATGGATTGAAGTGATAGTGGTACAAGGTTATTTAAATGGTGACACGAGCCGAAAGATGTTGATACGAGATGTATATATGGTGGTACGAATTAAAATAATGAATGGACTAAAAAAGGGGATCAATTTAATAGTGGTACGTGTTGAAGTGATAATGGATACGAAGTTAATTGAATGGTGGTACGGACTGAAATGATGTTGTTATAGACTAAAATAACGAAAAAATTGAAAAAAAAAGGATAGAAATAAAAAAAAAATAAAAAAATCTCCAGACTAAAAATGAGTTTACAAAATTTGAACAAACCTTACCCTCCTTAACCTTAATCACAAAGTAAACACAGCCCAAACATACGTATAGCGGTATAGGTATAGAATAAGTTTATGTAAATTCAGGTTCAATAATTTTTTTTTAAATATTACAATTATGTATATGGAGCGTTGCTATCACTGCTTATCAAATATTTTTTAAACAGTAACACTTTATATATATAATATTAATATTTTAAAAAAAAATCATGTAAACACAATATCACAAATATTTTTGCATATGGATACAACTTAATAAATACTTATTTTCCAAAATAAAACGTACATAATCTCATTACATCCCACCGCACAATAATAAAGTAGAAGATGAAATATTATTTGCAGGCACGATTATTCTACAGTCTTAACTCCTCTTTATAACAGGAATGCTCTGTTGATGCCAGAAAAAATTATCAGGATCAACCTTGGATTTCACCTTCACCAATCTATCAAAGTTGCTCTTGAAATATTTCGTGCCCCATTTTCTGGCATCAAACAAACTCGTATTACCAAATTTCCCATTCATCCCCAACTCCACATCTCTGTAATTCACATAAGCCTCTCTCGGGCGCAAAAGCAGCCATGTAATTAAACAATTTATTCATCCACTCCTAACGCTTACTCACACCCACTTTATCACTATACCAATTCGTCAAATACTGCGCCATAAAAAGAACACCTTTCCGATGAGGGTACGGCGTTTCCGACTCCTTAATCCTGTCCATCGCCCCTCCGAACGGGTTCCATATCGTCATCGGTGAATCCTCCTCCAAAAACAGCTTCCACAGCCCCTCAAGGCCCTGTTTGGAAATCGGTTTTTTGATGAAATCCGATTTCCCTTTGAAGAAGCTGTTGAATGTCGCTTTCCCTTTGAGTAGAACGTCAGGCGGCGTTCACAGACATAAACGCCTCGATCCAGCTCAATTCAACGGTGTCGTTTCTAGTCAACCCCAATTCGGGGAAATCCTTTTCCATAACGGCAATCAAATCATTAGCTCCACCAAGAAACATAGCGTCGTAGTTGCTCACAATAGTTCTTTTCCCAGTTTCCTAATCAGGACTCTGATGAACAGTCTCTCATCAATCGTACTTGCAACATTCTGCCATTTGTACAGAATCTCTGTTCCGCCCTGTTCCAGCGTTCTTGGAACGTTGAAAACCGTTACGATTTCAGGTACTTTGACCAATTTAACCTTCCATGATAAAATAACTCTGAAACTGCCACCCCCGCCTCCCCTGATCGCCCAGAAGAGATCCTCGTCCATCGATATTCTATCAAGAATTCTTCCATTCACATCCACGAGTCGAGCATCGACCACATTGTCTACTCCGAGGCCGTATTTTCTCATCATAGAGCCGTACGCGCCTCCCGTTGTATGCCCGCATATGCCCAAGCTCGGGTATAGGCCAGCAGGGAAGCCGTGAGTCCTGCTCTGTTGTGAAATTCTGTAATAGGGCTCACCAACCGTTGCGCCTGTCTGAACCCAGGCGGTGTTGGTCTTTATCTTGACGTTGACTGATCGTAGTTTTTGGAGATCAAGTAGGATATAAGGCAGAGGTGATTTGAGGGCAGAGGTGTAGGACAGGCCTTCGTAATCATGGCCGCCGCTTCTTACACGTAGATGGATTCCGAGTTTTTTGGCGCAGATTACGGCGGCTTGCACGTGGGGTTCGGATAAATGGGTGAAAATGAGGTCCGGTTTTGGCTTTGAAGGCAGTAAGCATTAGAGGTTTTGTGCAGTGGAGTTTAAGATAGTGGTGTATGAAGGAGATTTGGGGGTGATGAAAACAGAGGAATTGGGAGGGGGTTGTAATAACATACATTTGGGAAATGTGTCTTGGATTGAAGCAGTTGAGAATGATAAAAGGAGTAGGAATGAAGAGAGGATTAGAGGGATGTGAAGGTCCTCCATTTTTGCTTACAATAATGGGGAGGGATTAGGGAGTAATCTTGATTTATAGAGATGTAAATGTGATTTCATGGCAAATTAATTGCTTTAAAATGAATTTAATGTAATCCGAGTTTTCTTGTCAATGGTAAAAAATGTAATCCGGGTTCCTTTTGTGTTGGTAATTAATAATTAATGTTTTATTGACTAATTGGCTTGTCATGGAGAGAAGAATCTGAGATAGAGCTCTTTTTTACTTTATACCGTTGATTAAGAATAAATTAGTTATGCAACTTCATAGTGTTGAAATTTTGAATGACCAAAAAGTTGGTTTATCTAGCGGCCCGAGACCCTTTGTTTGAGTTTTTAAAAAATATAATTTAAAAAGAACCTTTAAAATTGTACTCCCTCCGTCCCGGAAGACTCTGAGCCAATTTTTCGGCGCAGAGATTAAGAAAAATTATTTTATGAAGGGTAGTAAGTGTGTATGGGGGTAGTAAGTGTGTGTTGTAAGGTTATAAGTGGAGAAAAGTATGTCCAAAAATAGGTGTGCAAAGTCTTATGAGACAGACCAAAAAGGAAAGTGTGTTAAGTCTTCTGGGGCGCAGGGAGTAAGAATTATCATTAAAATATAAAATATCTGATTATTGTCATAATTACATTGACTTTATTTGAATTTAAAAAAAAAGGACCTTTTTTTTATAAACGATTAGTAAAATTATGCGATTGTTACGGAAATCAGATTTGCTTTATTTGTGGCTTAAAAATTAATGTCAAATGTCAATTAATGGTTAAAAGAATTATGCAATAATTAATGTCGAAGTTTGATTGACGTTATTTAATTTCAAAATTGTCTATTGAAAATCTTTACCAAAAAAAATATTTTGTATATTGAAAATGACCTTTAAAATTACAAAACTGATACTACCTCCGTCCCAGAAAAACGTGCACACCACCTTTATTATCGAGTTTTTGTGAGCGAGTTGTTTATTAGTATTTCAAATGATTAAGTGATTTTTAAGAAGATGTATTATAGATCTACCTCTCATCTTTTATATGCATCTTTAAAAATTACTTTATCATTTTAAATAGTAATAAAAAACTCAGTCACAAAAACACGTGAAAACCGTAAACGTGCACACTTTTATGGGACGGAGGGAGTAGTACATATTAAAATAAATATATACTCCATCAGTCTCACATTTACATGCACTATTAGCTTGACACTCAATAAAAAAAATGAAATAATAAGTAGGATTTTGAGGGGTAATTTTATAAGTATAAAGTAAAAAAAATTGATCGTATATATTATGTGTATACGTCATTTCAAAAGTAATGATATTTTGTGTAAAATTATATATATTGTGAAAATAAAGTTTATGGAAGATTTTATACCTTTGAAGTTATTGTGGGACGCTTAAAAAAAATGCAAATTACTATTGGATGAATGAAGTAAATAATTAAAAAATAATCATGTAATTGGATCGATACAAATATAAAATATGCATACCAATATAACTTAAATCAATTTTTTTTTCTGACAACAATATAACTTATATCAAGTTGCTCAGTCTCTTGGGTAGGTCGTAAACTATATATAGTAGGAGCAAAGTTTACCAATGCTCTTTTTAAAATAATAGTTGCAAGTTCTCATTGTTTAAAAAATATTTTATAAAAAACATAGTTAACATCAAAGTTTGAAATCTTATATATTAATACAAGTTGAACAAAAGAAACTCTAAATAATATTATATTGCAAACCTCGGCTGGTGAATTCTGATCCCCAACATTAGTCGACAATTATTGGATCGAATATCGAATTATTAGAAAAAATAAGTTGTAATTCTAATAACGAGATATGACAGGAAAACTTAAAACAATGTTTAAACGTTTGCAGTCTCATTAATTTAGGATGGATATATAATCAGGACAATATGAGACGCAGGATTTCCCCATAAAGCATGATTGCTTTCTCAGTTTCTTCTAGACAACGATCTTTCTCCTTCCTACTCCATTTCTGTGTAGTATCAAATATTAAATTGCACAAAATTAAATTATTACGAGCAAATACTAATTAAATTAGACATTGAAATCAAATAAATTAAACTCTTACCTCACCGACTGTGTTTATCTTATCTCGAACACCCTGCAAAATCTGGGAGAGGTCACCATCGTATTTGTAGAACTCCAGTTTCTTGCCTTTAAGAAGCTTCTTCTCTACCTGATGTGATACATGTTGAAATAATTTACTGCAGTGAAAAAGAAATCAATAAAAAAAACAATCAGAAACCGAGTCAAGGAAAACCCCTTTCCCCGCAAGACAAATTACGCCCTGGATAGTGCTCACAGGATCGTGCGTAAATTCCCCAAAAGATAAAACGGTTTCACACTTTAATTTCAGTAGCACCACTGAAAAGAAAGTTTCAGCGAACTCAACCAGAGTACGAGCAGAACGAAATCCTTAAAAAATATGCAGAAGTTTTCTCAAAACTCTATGCAAAAAGTTTACACGTGTTTTCTAAAATTATTTTTTAAAATAATGAAAAACCAAACTATATATAAGAATTCTCACTCAGAAGACGTGGAGAAATAAGTTGAGGCCCACTAAGATCGTGGGCAGTTATTGACCGCGTGATCTCATGAATTCCCTGGGGATTACAAAACGTCCAGATTCAATGAACCACATAGATAAGTTCAAATCAAATCTGGATGACCATTGATCGGGTCTCATCATTAATTTCTTCAACAATCCCCCACATGAGTGAAAATTAAATATATAGTGATGCAAACACATCGTTCAGCTCATTTAAGACTTTGTTGCTTCAGGAGAAGTAGTTTGTGGCTTTGAACTTTCCGTAGCCCAGCACTGTCGGGTACACCGGCAGCTTAGTGGACACGATGTCTTGAACTAATCCACCTTCGTGTATACCTTACAGGTAGTGCAGACACAAGTCTGTCTCGACTCCAATTCGTTCTCATGTTTTTGTCCATTTTGGCCATGGACACCCTTTTGTATTTCATAAATATTTGGTCGAAGCAGCCCTCACTTCTCAATTACATAGGTGATCTCCTTTCGAGTATCCCGTCATACTCAGTCCCTTCTAGACCTTTAGGAATCATTAAAAGTCAAAGATTTGACCTTTACCACATCTTACAGGTTCTCAACACTTGACTCAGTGCTGTCAGGAATGGTCATGATTTTCAAGTGTTGTACAACTAACATTCACAGTTTAGTTTTCCCTTTTGAACCAAGTTCTTGGGATCTCCAGTCATCATTGTTGAGTTTCCACTGTTTCAGTTTTCTTTGTGGATTTCAGACCCATTCCCTCTATAAGCTTTCATTTGATCTCGGCATATGCTCTTCGTGAGCAGATCCGCTATGTTATCCTTTGACCTTACAAAGTCAATAGTTATAACTCCAGTTGAGATCAAATGTCTAACAGAGTTATGTCGACGATGGATATGTCTCGACTTTCCCGTTATACATACTGCTCGAAGCTCTACCTATAGCAGCTTGACAGTCACAGTGTACCATTACCGATGGTACTGGTTTGTTCCAACAAGGAATATCTTCCAGAAAATTACGAAGCTATTTCTGCTTCTTCACCAGCTTGATCTAAAGCGATGAATTCTAATTCCATGTTGGAACGGGCAATACACGTCTGTTTTGTGGATTTCCACGATACAGTTGTTCCTCCAATAGTGAACACATATCCACTAGTGGAAAACGAGTCTTTTGTATCTGATATCCAATTAGCATCAATGTACCCTTCAAGTACAGCTGGATATCTTGTATAGTGTAGCCTAAGGTCAAGGGTGTACTTTAAATACCTTAAAACCCTTTTAAGAGCCTTTCAATGTTCATGATTTTGATTGTACCTACTCAGCTTGATCCCTGCACATGCAAGATCAGGACGTGTGTAATTCGTAATATACATCACGCTTCCAATGATCCTTGCACATTCCAACTGAGCTACTGGTTCTCCTATGTTCTTCTTCAGATGAACATTGAGTTCCATGGGTGTTTTAGCAGGTGGATCATCAAATGCATTAAATTTCTTCAACACTTTTTCAACGTAATGAGATTGTGTCAAAGATATTCCATTTGATGTTCTCTCAATTTTGATTCCTAGAATCACATATGTTAATCCCATGTCTTTCATGTCAAAATTCCGATTTAGCATGTTTTTCGTATTAACGATGACATTATGATTGTTACCCATGATTAAAATGTCATCGACATATAAACAAACGATAACAAATCCATTTGGTGTTTCCTTCACATAAGCACACTTGTCACATTCGTTAATTCGAAATCCATTTGACAATATAATGTTGTCAAACTTCAAGTCTCACTGCTTTGGAGCTTGTTTAAGTGGATACAGTGACCGAACGAGTTTACACACATTTTCCTCGTTTCTAGGTGTGGTGTAACCCTTGTAGATTTCAACATCTATCTCACCATTAAGAAACGCGGTCTTTACGTCCATCTAGTGTATTTCGAGATTATGCAAAGCATCAATCGCGACAAGTACACGAATGAAAGTAATCCTCGTAACAGGTGAAAGTTGTCAAAGAAATCATACCCTTCTTTTTGTTTAAAACCCTTTGTAACCAAACGGGCTTCATACTTTTCAACTGATCCATCTGCTTTTTCTTTTTAAGGATCCACTTACATCCTAAGGTCTTGCAACCTTTAGGGTGGTCAACCAGCTCCCACATTTTATTTTGCATAATTGAATCATATTCGCTATTAATAGCTTCCTTCTAGAGCGGAGCATCCGATATGGACATAACTTCTTTGATAGACTTAGGTTCGTCTTCCAAAACATAAGTTATGAAATCTGAACCATAGGTCTTAACAAATCTAGGTCATTTACTGCGTCTTGGTTCTTCACTCTCTTGAGTGGAAGGACCTGCAACATCATTTGATTCTTCGTGTGTTCGTTTATTCGAACTCACTTTTTCTTTATCCCTACACGGAAAAATATTTTCAAAGAATACAACATTGTTTGATTCTATTGTAGTACCTTCTGTCATATCGGGTATTTCTGATTTGTGAATCAAAACCCCATAAGCACTGCTATTGAAGGTGTATCCCATAAAGATGCAATCGACCATTTTAGGGCCGATTCTCACTTTTTTAGGAGCTAACACTTCAACTTTAGCCAAACACCCCCCACATTTTGGGGTATTTGTAAGATAATTTGCGCTTTTTCCACAACTCAAAATGATTCTTATCCTTAGTGTTAAGCGGAATCCTGTTGAAAATGTGGTTAGCCGACAAAAAGGCTTCCCCCCACATGTTCTGCGACAAACCCTAGCTGATCAACATTGAGTTCACCATCTCCTTTAGTGTTCGATTTTATCTTACCGCAACACCATTCGACTAAGGTGAGTAGGGGCTGTCGTTTAATGTATGATGTCTGACTGAGCACATAACTATTCAAACGGAGCCACACACTCTCCACCTCTATCAATGCAAATTGCTTTAATTCGAGTATTTACTTTAATTCTCTACTTCATTCTTGCAAAGCTTAAAAGCTTCTAAAGCTTTATCCTTGCTTCATAGCAGAATCTAGTACAATCATGAGTAAAAGTAATAAAATACTTTTTCCAACCTCTAGCTTGTACAAATTTTAAGTCACATACTTCCGTGTGAATTAAATCTAGAGGAGTCGTGTTCCTTTCATTAATATTCTCAAATATTAATTTTGACACAATCTCGAAACGGAAAACTAAACGTTTTGAATTCATCATTCAAAATCTTTGTTGGACCTTAAAAAATCTGTAATTTTCTTAGTCCCAACAAATTTGAGTTGAAACTTTGATTTAATAATGATCAAAATACCAAATTAAACTCTATTTCAAGTGGGCCCGCAATTGTCACCCTTGACTTTCAAATAATTATTCACTGAATTATACAAGTCAACAATCATTTTGGATTAAATCTAATCCACTATTTGTGCTCTTAAATAATTCTTCACTTAATTATACGAGTCAACAGTTCTTTTGGATTAAATATAATCCCCAAATCGCTTTCAAGCGCGATTTCAAATGAAGCCTTAATTGCCACCATTTACTCGTGAACAATTCTCAAATGAATTGTACGAGTCAATCTGTTGGACTAAATCCAAATCATAATTTGTACTCTCAAGCACACTTTCAAATGCCATAATTGACATCATTTACTTTTAAATAATTTCCAAGCGAATAATACAAGTCAAAACATTTTGGATTAAATCCAAATCACAATTTTACACTCTCAAGCGTAAAATGTTTGATCCCAACATCAAAATTTAATTTGATATCAATAATAAAAGGATCCAAATTGTAGAATTATATTTATAATATCTCAAATATCATAAATAAATCCCAAAATTACACGGCCCAAATCTTAATTTAATTTGGCCAACTCATTGTCAAATATGACCCACACATGAATTTAAAGGCATCCAGCCCAAAAACGCAAAAGGAAATGCCCAAATAGTCCAAACCACATTAGGTGACAGCAGGGCCTCTTAATTAATTTGGCCACTTTAATTTGGCTCCTTGCTTTTCTTCATTCAGATAAACAAATAAAATGGCACAATGAATCGATATGGCATTCAGCCAAAAATATTCATTGGCCCATTAACTCTGAATGAGAAAAGGAGAGGTGGTCACAAAATTGTTTCCACCACACCAAAACATTTATCCGGTAGTGAGGCTCAATAACCATGCTTTTTAGCCATCACATACCACACTTAGGGCCAGATTTATTAATTGTAGCCCATTATCAATCAATTTGATTGGTTGGCTCAAATTAATTTATCTAATTATTTGGCAGCCCATTGAATAAGCGTCATTCTAGGCCCAAATACTTGACCCAAGACTTTCTCATCTTGCACAAGAACTGACCCGCCGCCTATCACCATCGTCTCCCAGCGATGACGAATCCACTAGGCCATTGACCACGGTGGTTTCAATTAATTTGGCTTCACGCTGCCAAAATTAACTAAGAAGGCCTCGACCTTCAAAATTTAAGAACAACCATTTCAAGGTTAATCTTCTCATCCAAATACTCAATCAGGAGATCTTCATTTTCAGAAAATAAATTCTGAATAACAATTGTTTACAGTTTCATTGCAGTGTATATAATTTGTCTTGCGATTGTTGAAATAATTTACTGTAATGAAAAAGAAATCAATAAAAAAACAACCCGAAACTGAGTCAAGGAAAACCCTTTCCCCGCAAGACAAATTACTATCGCGGATAGTCTTTCTGACCGAACAGAACGTGTAAAAAAAAAAAAGCGGTTTTTACACTTTAATTTCAAAAGAAGACCACCGAAAAGAAAGTTTCAACTTAACTCAATCGAAGACGAAAGATAACGTAAATCTTAAAAAATATGCAGAAATTTTTTCAAAACTCTATACAAAAAGTTTACGCTTGTTTTTTAATTTTTTTTTTAAATAATAAAAAATCAACCTATATATAAGAATTCTACCGCGTAATCTCATGAATTCCCTGAGGATTACAAAATGTCCAGATTCGATGAACCACGCAGATAAGTTCAAATTCAAATCTAGATGACCATTGACCGGGTCTCATCATTAATTTCTCCAACAATACATCTATGCATAGTGAATATAATGAGATGGTAAATTACCAAATTTGTAACTAATTTGTTATTTGAAAATGAGTTGATACTTTTCTTTTTTCACTAGACAATCACATGCAAATGAGTAGTGATTGCCGAGCTAAGCCAGCCATGCGAGCTTACTCCGAGCATTTTATGAACAATAACTTAGGGATAGTGGCAATTTAAGAATTGTGTGTTTATATTCTAACAAATATAGAACTGTAAAATAAAAATAAAAAATCGAAAAATTAGGCCCGTGAAAACATAATTTTTAGCAAATTTGGGCTTATAAAATGGTCCGCTTTTGCCAAAAGAAATGGTCTTCGTTCCTAACTTCCAATCAAAAAGAAAAAAATTAAAGTGGTATTTTGCTAAAATGTAAACCTTAAATTGTCACCCTTAAATTACGGTGCTGAAAAATATTCTCCATACTCCCTAGAAAGAACTAATGCTTTCCAATGATTGTAGAGGTAATTTTGGGCAAGTACTTCAATGAAAGAGCTAATTGTTCTCCAACACAACTCATCAATAAAGAGTCCCTAAGTTTTGTCAATTTCTTCTCTTATTTCATCTCACCTTTCCGATATATAAATTGTTCATTATTTATAGATCAGAATCAGTTCGGGTAAATTGCAAAAGTGATCCCATATGAATTTTTCATCTGCATTTTAGTCCCACGTTCTTTTTTAGCCCTTTTTTTTTTTCAGAAATTGTCCAATTTCGACTTTTATTTAACAGTTTTGGTCTCAAGAGATTTTTCAAAAAACAAATTTGGTCCCAAAAATTCATTTGTTTTTTTGCTTGTAAAATTCTATGGGACCATTTTTGTTTAAAACAAAAAAGACCAATTTTATGAGGTCAAATTCACATTGGACCACTTCTACAATTTACCCGAATCAGTTCATACTAACCCCAAGATTAACACGTCATATGCTCCTAAATCGATCGTCAACATCTTCTACACTAACAACTAGCTAGCATGTTTTAAAATAAGATTAAAAAAAAAAGATTGAATTAGCATTCATATCATGTTTGATCATATCACCTTTTTCCCAATCGTGGTACCACCAGCTGTATGACCGAAGTAAATCATGTAGAAATGACAAATGAATGCTTGTGGATCTTTTTCAGATACCTCCTCAAGGTATTGAGCATACTCAATACCAAGCGAAGTTGGCTGTGGAATAAAATGACCTTCCTGCTTTAACCATTCAACATCTTTCCCAAGACTTCCTGATCTCTCTAGCCCTGTATCCCTCAATTCTGCATCTGCACCATTCCACAACTATTTTTATTTTTTATAGCTTAACAAACACGACTTAAATTTGTGTACTACCAGCTAGGGTTGATAACAATTACCAGGGTATAATTTAATTAAATTGAGCTAGCTAAAGAAAAGTTCCTAAGTTCGCAAATGTTGAAATTTATATGTTGAAATTTAGGGGGTGTATTGGTTATGGAGTCTGTAGGATTTTTTTAGACTTTCCAAGTTTGGGGGTATTCGATCCGGATTTTCAAAAGTCTTTAAAAATCCTGAGGTATTCAATACGGATTTTAAAAAGTCTTAAAAAATCTTTAGGTATTCAACAATCTATGGATTTTCATTGATTCTCTTTCAAAAATATAAACAGATTTCACTCTCCAAAATCTCTTCTAACAACCAGAGATTTCTACGTATTCTCTTAGAGAACTCTAAAGACGAAAGGTCAGAAAAAAAATCTTCGTAATACTTTTAATTTAAACAAGTAATACCGTTCTATTTAAAAATTTATACTTTTCATCTAAACAACTATTTAAACAAGTAATATTTTTCTATTTAAACAAGTAATACTTTTCATTTAAACAAGTAATATTTTTCTATTTAAACAAGTTATATTTTTCTTTTAAACAAGTAATATTTTTCTTTTAAACAAGTAATATTTTTCTACTTAAACAAGTAATATTTTTCTATTCAAACAAGTAATACTTTTTTATTTAAACAAGTTATATTTTTCATCTAAACAAGTTATAATTTTCTTTTAAACAAGTAATACTTTTCTATTTAAACAAGTAATACTTTTCTATTTAAACAAGTAATATTTTTCTATTTAAACAAGTAATACTTTTCATTTAAACAAGTAATATTTTTCTATTTAAACAAGTTATACTTTTCATCTAAACAAGTTATACTTTTCTTTTAAACAAGTAATACTTTTCTTTTAAACATGTAATATTTTTCTATTTAAACAAGTAATACTTTTCTATTTAAACAAATAATATTTTTCTATTTAAACAAGTAATACTTTTCATTACACAAGTAATACTTTTCTATTTAAACAAGTTATACTTTTCATCTAAACAAGTTATACTTTTCTTTTAAACAAGTATCTTTTCTTTTAAACAAGTAATATTTTTTTTTAAACAAGTAATACTTTTCTATTTATACAAGTAATATTTTTCTATTTAAACAAGTAATCTTTTTCTATTTAAACAAGTACGGAAGCTAACTACAACAAAGAACGAAATTGCTTTGTCAAAGCCAACTACAACAAAGAACGGAAGCTAATGCATGGAGAACGAGTATTGCTAATGCTATGTGGGAAATGAGACCAAGGTATAACGGTGATG
This sequence comes from Stenogyne calaminthoides, assembly GCA_037126765.1. Taxonomy (NCBI): domain Eukaryota; kingdom Viridiplantae; phylum Streptophyta; class Magnoliopsida; order Lamiales; family Lamiaceae; genus Stenogyne; species Stenogyne calaminthoides. Next base: position 13,132,820 of record JBBCBC010000007.1, read on the forward strand.
GAAATAAAGATGACAGGAATGAAGACGAGAATAATAACGATGAATAATAATGTATTTTTTTTGAACTAATATACTTTGGTATTTTTTTAAAACAATTTGGATAATTTTTTTTATATACAAGTGTGTTCCATATACATTTGCATCAATAGTTCTAGCGCCGGAGTCTATGAAAATCCATGTAAATCAATAAAAAAAGTGTATTCCACAATCCTGTCAAGTCTATGAAAATCCATGTAAATTAATAAAAAAAGTCAGTCAAACTCTGCATGGAGTCTATGGATTTTCTAAATCCACAAACTTTTTAAAGTCCAAAAAAATCAAATAGAATCTCAATTGAATACACCCCCTTAATTAAAAGGTCCCGATAAATCTTGACTATATTTACTTAATTCGCAACTGTAGGGGGAAATACTATAATCGAATTAATTTCACAGTATTTTATGATTAAGGTCAAATTTTTGGATGAGATAAAATTCTTTTATGGTATCAGAGTCTTTGGCTCACGCACAGACCTTGGGTTCCGTCCTCCTTATACACCAACTTTCTCATTTGAATTTTTCCTACATGGGACAAAAGTTACTTAGGGTCTGCTTGGTATGATTAGGGAATAGTAATGGTAATAGATATTTATTGAGGGGTCAATCACTAAGAGTTATTGAATGCATTGTTATTGCTTGGTTAGAAAATGAATAATGAGTATCATGTGAGATGAGTTGAGTGGGTGAGAATAACCAATTGCTTAATTACTTCTATTCTAATTACTTGTGTATCAACTTTACCAAACAACATTATTAGAAATGATTCTCATTACCCACTTTCGTTACCCCGACTAAGAGGACCCTTAATTTTCCCTTTTTTCAAATTTAAAAATTAATTTCTCAATTAGTCAAATTCCAAAATGGGGTATTAATATTTCGAATCTAAACTCTTCTCGAATAGCACATTTTTCAACTTATCAAATCTCATTTTTCTTCTCATCAGCCATAAGAAGAAATTAAATAATTAAAGCAAATTAGCATCGAGTATATATACTCACATTCAGGAAAGGCAGCTTTGTCCACAACCTTGTCAAGAATCTCATAAACCAACTTACTATCCACCAAGAACTTCAAGTACCCTTTAAGGTTAGGGTCCCATTTACTTATAGGTGGGCCCTCTGCCTCTCTCTGGCCTTCCTTAACTTCCTCCCTGGTGTGCATCTTCAAGGCCGCAAATCTCATCTCCTCCACGAATCTCTTCTCAGGCTTCTCCGCCACCGTTGCTGCCACCACCACCATTCTTGATTTTCTAAGCGAAAAACTCGAGAAAAAGTGAGCTTGTGGGGCTGCAAATTGAGGTCTTTTGAGGAATTGGGAGGGAGAGATCATGGGTGTGGAAGAAGCCATTGCTAAGGAAGAGTACTGCATGCTCCAATGATTATGATCAAGGTTCACTTTTGAGAGATTACTATATATAGATCAATTAATATTAATTTTATTTGTTGGAATGGGTGAAGAAAGACAGCGCATGTGGAGTAAATTAATTATGCATAAATGCTGCAATAATTAATGGCGATCCAACTGCAGCATGTGGGGGAAGGAAAGGAACCTTTATCTTATCTCAGAGTATTTGTATATGCACGATCCCCATTGACCAAGCCAAGATAATTCTAAGAATAACGAAATAATGTTCATAATATCTTATTTCACTAATAGAAATTAATAATTAATTGATTGTAGTTGGTTTAGGGGGAAAAATTGGCCGATCGCGGGTTCTTGGAATGAATGTCTTAGCAAATTCTCATGTGCACCATTTGCACTAATTTTAATTTGGTGCAATTGGATTTCAATTATTTTTTTTTAATTTTTACCAATTCGTTTTTTTTTTTTTTGCCTGACCCGAATTTAGCCCGAGTGATTCATGGTTCACCCGGTCCGAATAGGTCATGATTTAAGGTTCATTATCTAGTGTTTAGGGTGTAGATGGTTCATTCAAATTGAAATGAAATTCAATTGCACCAATTGCATCTTGTGCAATTGGTGCACACAAGTGTCACTCGAATGCCTTACTTTACTTTGATGTTTCAACTCATGTTTTATTATTTTTAATGCATAATACGTTTAATAAATAATATTACAAATTATTAATATTATCACATGTCATATATTAAAAGTTATACAACATAAGATGACATACTAACATGGAATTGCTAGGTGATCTCATTGGCTTGCATTATTCATATAAGGGAAATGGTGTATTAAATTGAGTTAATACTAGGTATTATATAATGAGGTAAAATCAATTTGCAATATGTATTATAACTCTTTTATCAATTTGCAACATGTACATTTTTTGTATCAAATTGCAATATGTATTATATATTTTTTATCTGATTGTAACATAAAATATAATTTAGTTTGCAATTGGTCAATTTCGTATAATATAAATTGTGATCGGATAAAATAAATTGTATAAGTCGCATGTTTATATAAGTTTATGATATGTTATCTTTATAAATTTGCAACATGTATTATAATTTTTTTATCAATTTACACTGTATAATTTTTTTTATTGAATTTACAAGTATAGTATAGATTGAAAATTGATAAAAGGAATTATACAGATTCCAAATTGGTAAAAAAATTGTAGTTCATATATATTACAAATTAATATTAATCTTTATATAATTATGTATCCATATCTTTCTTGAATTGAGGAACATCGAGCAAGTGGTGAGGCCGGGTGGATCTGCACAGCCGCAACGTCGTTATAGTTAAAAGCGTCACTTTTGCACAAACCTACCTAAAAATAGGTGTGCACATGTATTCATCAATTTCTTAAATTAACAAAGGTCATATATTTTTTCGAACAAAACAAAGGTCATTTATTGACCAATACAATACAAGGAAAAAAAAAAATAGACGCAAACATATTTTAATGCATTCAATTAAGTATTCGGGCGTTTTCAGTGTTCCAGATGAACGGTACATTTTGTAGTATATTTAAAAATTATACAATTTATTATATTAAAATTTATAATTTGTTATATTAAAATGTGCAACTTATGTTTGTAAAATAAATAATACATTTTAATGTAACAAATTACATATTTAATGCAATAAATTATACATTTCTAAAATACAATATAGAGTGCACCTAGTGCATACAAGATCTAACCTTACCCGTTAAACAACTTCTTAAAGAAGGAAATGTTAGGATTGAAGATCTAGAAGATATATAAAATCTTTTCATGTCTTTATATATATAGTACTTATTTGTTTTACCATATGTGTGTAGCTCTTGATTGTAATTGCAGGCTATATAATGTGGAATAACATTCTTCAATCCTCAATTGAGGATTATATCCCTTGATTACAGGAAATAATAGTCAAATCACAAGTTTCCATAAATTTTTTAAATTATATTACTACTAAGAAGATCTGATAATCACGTTGTTATAGCAAGACCTAACATTCACGAATTTTTTATTTTTTTGGCGCGCGAGCCAGCCGAGTCACACATGATTTGTTTATATGATTTATCTCTTTTGTGTGGTATATGAACTATTAATTGCTCCAAATTAAAGCAAAGTTTACCCAATGTACAAATTGCATTTGCAAGTTCTTGTTTTCAAAACAAATGTGGTAAAAAAAAATAGACAAATTAATAGATACAAAATGATTGCATATATAGGTACATTTATACTTTTACGTACAACTTTGCATATATATAAAATCACGTTCGTATTAGCTATTAGTAATTTGCATCAAAAATTTGTACCTATATATTAATATTTTTTCCCAATTAAATCTGAATTTGGGATGGATAATCATGATGATAATGCCAGACGAAGCACATTCCCATAAAGCATCATTAATTTCTTAGTTTCTTTCCTACTCAATCCCTGTACAGTAGTATCAAATTAAGTTATGTATAAATATTGATACAATAATTATCAATTGGATATAAAATATAAATAAAAATTTACACGAGAAAAGGCGAACGTGGAAATCGTCTAATTAAAACTCGTACGTTACCGATTCTATTTATCTATCCATAGCATTCTGTAAAATCTCGGAGAGCTCACCATCGTATTTGTAGACACTACTACACATTTAAATTTGCACAGCTACACTTGGACAACCTTTTTTTCAAACTGTTCTCCAAGCTATAAATTGAAGAACGGTTTTAATTAAAAAAAAAAAAAAAATAGACAGCGGTTCAAAACCGCTGTCCAAGTTTAACACTTAGAAAGCGGTTGAGAACCGCTGTGCAAATGTTTTAGACAATGGTTTTGAACCGCTGTCCAAGGGCATAGTTTGGACAGCGGTTCGGAACCGCTGTCCAAGTGTTCGGATAATTAAATAACTCAAATCGCGAACCAGGCTTATATTTTTCCCCAAATTAAATCGCGAACCTAGCAGCAGGGCCTCCTCCTTCCTCTACCCTAAATCGAACTCCGTCGCGCGTCCTCCCCTTCCGTCGTCGCCGTCGTCTTCCCATTAGCTCTTATTTCCCCAAATCGTGAACTAGAAGCCCTAGCCTCCTCCTCCCTCTCCCCCAAATCGAACCATCCGCCGCCCGTCCTCCCCTACCGCCGCCGCCGTCTCCTTGCCGCCAACCTCCCCTACCGCCGCCGCCGTCGCCGCTTTTCTCCTTCCATAGGTAATTATTCTTTTATATATATATATATATATATATTGAATTAATATGTATATGTATATATATATATATATGTTAGGATTAATTGTTTATATAATTTGTTAGGATTAATTGTTGTTAGTGTTAGAGATGAACAATTGATGCTTGGTTTATATATTGTTAATTGTTTATATATATATATATATATATATATATATATATATATATATATATATATTGCGTGGCTTTGTTTAATTGTTGTTAGTGGCTTTGTTTAATTATATGTATGGTGTATGTATATTGGTGTATGTATATCATGTATATTGGTGTATATATATCATGTTGTATGTATTGGTGTATGTATATTGGTGTATGTATATTGGTGTATATATATTGGTGTTTGATGCACTCAAGGTGTTTGATAATATGCTTGTGTGAGGATTTAAGCATAAATTAGTGTTAATATATTATGATTAATGTTGTTAGTGTTAGAGATGAACAGCTTGTTAGAGATGAATATATATTGTGTGGCTTGGCTTGATTTTTTATGCTAACTTAGATATGAACAATTGATGCACTCAAGGTGTTTGATAATATGCTTGTGCGAGGATTTAAGCATAAAATAGGATTAATACATTAGGATATATTTTGGTTATATTAATTTGATGTTTTGGTGAATGGATAGTAGTGTGTTACTTTAGATGATTAATGATGGTACATTAGGATATATACATTGTTTTGAGATGCAACAAATCCTTAGATACATGCAATATACAAACCTTAGGTACTACCACATTCTATATGCAAGTTTTATACATTAGGATTGTAATACTTTTAGGTTTAATACATTAGGATACATTATCTTTAGAAACACTTCATATTGTCTTTTCTATAGGCATCTCTAGTTCTATATGGATCGAAAGTGGGTTCGAGCAGATCGATTATCAGATGAGTATAGTAATGGGGTGAAAGAATTTTGTAATCATACAATTAGACACTGCACCGACCCTCGGTACATTCCATGTCCGTGTTGGAAATGTATGAATGGAAAACCGTTAGTGGTCGAGAAAGTCTGTTTGACCACTTGATGATTCACGGTATTGATAAAACATATACCGTTTGGACATATCATGGTGAGAGAAGAGATGGATGTAGCTCAAGCAACCTAGAAACTGACTTTAGGTTTGAAGATACAGTGGATGCGGATATTTTCGATGATGTACCGACTGTTGATACATCGAGTGGGGATGACGATGATCTGCGAGATCACCCTTATATGTCAGAGAAGTTAAGAGATTCTGCTGGATTACCACTGTGGCCCGGGTGTAAGAAGGCAACAAAACTGTCAGCTGTGTTGATATTGTTCAACCTAAAAGCAGCTCACCAGTTGTCCGATGAGTACTTCACAAGTATGCTGGAAACAGTTAGTGGTCTATTGCCTGATGAAAATGTACTGCCTAAGAGAGCATATGATGCTAAACAAATGCTCAAGTCCATCGGGTTAACACATCAGAAAATTCATGTTTGTCCGGGTGATTGTATCTTATTTCGGAAGGAGTATGCAGACCTCGATGAATGTCCCAAGTGTGGGGAGAAGCGACATAAGAAAAATAAATCTCTCGCGAAGGTGTTGTGGTACTTTCCAATAATACCAAGATTCAGGAGAATGTATAGTAGCGCTTTAGATGCTAGAAATTTAATTTGGCATCATGATGATAGGATCAAAGATGGAATGCTAAGACACCCTGCTGATTCACCCCAGTGGAAGACATTCGATGTCAGGCATCCAGAATTTGGCAACGAGCCACGACACTTGCGTCTTGCACTCTCAACTGACGGAATGAATCCGTTCGGTATCCAAAGTACCAACCATAGTACATGGCCAGTGATTCTGTTAGTTTATAACCTTTCACCCGAGTTGTGCATGAAGCGCACTTACATGATGTTGTCTATGTTGATATCAGGACCCAAACAACCTAGTAACGACATAGATGTATATCTGACTCCTTTGATAGAGGACTTGAAGCTCATGTGGGATGAGGGTGTCGATGTATATGATGCTTGTAGAAAGGAGAATTTTAAGTTGAAGGCCATGCTGTTTGGAACTATCAATGACTTTCCAGCTTACAGGAATCTATCTGGATATAGTGTGAAGGGGGCCAATGCATGTCCTTGTTGTACCAAGAAGACACATCACATTCGCTTGAGTCATTGTAGGAAGACCGTTTATATAGGACATAGGAGGTGGTTGGACCCAACGCATAAGTACAGAACAATGGCCGATGCATTCGATGGCACAATCAAGACAGGTGAAGCACCACGTTTATTGCCAGGTTCGGATGTATTGAATGAGATGAATAATATCGACACACAATACGGAAAGAGCTTCGCAAAGAGTGTCCCCACTAGCGGTTGGAAGAAGGAATCAATTTTCTTTCAATTGCCCTATTGGAAAGAGCTGTATGTTAGACACTTCATTGATCTAATGCACGTTGAGAAGAACGTTTGTGCCAGCTTGCTCAATACTCTGCTAGCTGATAAGAAGTCCAAGGATGGTTACAATGTAAGAATGGATATGATTGATATGGGAATAAGAGCAGAACTAAAACATGTGCCTAGAGAAATGGGTAAACCGTTCCTTACCTCCTGTTGCACACACCTTGTCCAACAATGAGAGAAAAGAGTTACTTCAGACGCTAAAGGATGTGAAAGTACCAGATGGCTATTCGTCCAACATATAGAGGCTTGTATCAAATGATGGTGTGAGACTGATGAATCTAAAATCGCATGACTATCATGTCATCATGGAAAATTTCTTGCCCATTGCAATACATTCTATCTTGCCTGAAAATGTGCGCATAACCATAACAAAGTTATGTTGGTTCTTCAAGGCAATGAGTAGCAAGGTCATAGATCCTAGAAAATTGCTTGGTTTTCAGAGGCAGATTGTGGGGACTCTCTGTGAGCTTGAGATATATTTCCCTCCATCATTTTTTGATATAATGGTTCACCTAACAGTTCATTTGGTACACGAGACAAGGATGTGTGGTCCTGCTCGTATGCGATGGATGTATGGTGTAGAGAGATATATAAAAGTGCTCAAAGGATATGTGATGAATAAGTCCAGGTCGAAGGGATGCATTGCAGAACGCTATTTAGTAGAAGAAGCAGTCGAGTACTGGTCTGAATTTATTCCGAATGTCGATGCAATTGGACTTTCAGTTACCCGGTACACCAATAGGATGGATGGTGAAGGCATTACCGGTGGTCAACCTGTAAGTGTTAGTATGGAGGAACTAACACGGATGCACTTGTGCGTACTTCACAACACGGTCGACGTGCTTTCTTTTATTGACCTGCACATGCGATCACTTGCTGAGACAAATCCCACCAGAGATAGATCATGGATTGAAGTTGAGCACAATCAAACGTTTGTTGACTGGTTCAATGGTTATGTAGCAAATATGTTGTCACGGGAAAAAGAATCAGTGAATGAAAGAGTTAAGTGGTTATCCAGAATGCCTGATAGACATGTGTATTCATACAAGTGTTATCTTAGCAACGGATACACATTTTATACCAGAGATCATGATGCCACAAGTACTATGCAGAATAGTGGAGTGTCCATTACTGCAACTGCAGTGGATTAATCAAATACTACTTACTTTGGACAGATTGGCAACATTTGGGAACTCGACTATATTGTTCACCGTCAACCAATCTTCGAGTGTAGTTGGGTGAGGATCCCTAACGGGGTCCAAGTTGAAAGTTCTGGGTTCGTACACGTTGATTTGAAGAATGTGGGATACAGAGATGACCCTTACATAAAGGCCAGTCAAGCTCAACAAATTTTCTATGTCCCCGACCCAGTTAATAAGAAATGGTCCATTGTGGTTCTGTCAAACAAATTTAACAATAGTTTCCAGATTAGCGACATGTCGATGAAGATGTTGACACAATTGATGATCATTTTCAGAACTTCACTCATTCTATACCATCTTTCGATGATCCTGCAAACCCACGCCCATACCAGAGAATAATTAGAGATGAGGATGAATATGGCAATCCGGATCTTGTTAACATTTATGGTCATGAACGAGAAAAGTCAACCAAACAATGAAAAACAAAAAAAAGTGCTAAAAAGAAATATACGACTTTATTGAATGTTGTTTCTTCTGCTTTATTAAATGTTGTTTTTTCTGCTTTATTAAATGTTGTTTCTTCTGGTTTATTGAATATTGTTTGTTTTTTGTTTATTAAATATTGTTTCTTCTGCTTTACATGATCATGTCTCGTTTGCCATATCCCGGAGATGATGGAGATGATGATGGATATTCTGATGGAGATCATGAAGCATATGATCATGGTGCATATGATCGACAACATCCTGATGACTTGAGAGAGTGTGACACTGATGCTCACACCACCACTAGCAGCTCCGGGGAGAAGCGCACTTGGGGTATAGTCACGATGTCATCTATTAAGAGAGCTCGTAGCAAGGGGAAAACACTTCAGGTAATTTTATTACAATTGAACAGTTTGAAATTGATAAATATATTGATTGATCGTTGAACCTAATTAAATACTATGTTATTGCAGTTATCGTTCAATGAGTTTGGACAGGCAATAGGAAAAGAGAGTGAGTCATTGTCCTTCTACAATGGAGCTGCAGTCAGGAGCGTGATCCCTATCGTGCTGCCAACCAAGGACTGACGTAGCCCCAAACTGACTCCTTTAAAGGAAAGATTATGGGGCGAACTTACGGTATGTTAATTATATATTTATTGAAAGTTGTAGTATGACCCTTAAATTTACTAAATTGTTATGTTATATGCGTATAGACTACATTCAGAGGTCTTGACCACACAAAGAAGAAGCAAATATTGTCGCAAGCTGGAGTAATGGCCAAGAATTTTTGGGCTTGGTTGAGAAGTAACACACGAGATCCGAAAACTGGTCTTTACTCGGCTAGTCCGCCTCCGGCTTATCAGAATAGCCCTATGGTGGCTCCATACTGGGAGGAGTTTGTGAGCAGGGCTAAGGAGGATGATTTCCAGGTAAAATTGATCAATGTCATTTCCTCAATTTCTAATGCCCTAAGCTTTTTAGTGTTTATCATATTTCTATTATACTGTAGAATCGAAGTAATAAAAATCGCGAGCAAGCCAAGTCGATGGAGATGTGATATCGTGGATCGAACAAAGGTTATGCACGAATAAGAGAAAATATGGTGAGATCAAAATCCTAACTTTTAATTTTTTTTCTTATATATTCACTTTTAATATATCTAATAAAGGGACACGTTCATCACTATCGTAGAAAGAAGAAAGAAGAAAAGCTGGAGAGAGTGAGCCTATTGTTACCCGTTTTGACTTATTTCAGACTACCAGAAAGGGTCAAGATGGGAATATTCACGATCCCAGTGCACAGCGCATCATCGAAGAAGCGGTAATCTATCCATTAATTTATCTTTCAATTACAAACTATTATTTCTAAACAAATAATTAAATAGTAATATTTTGTTTTTGTGATTCAGGAGTGTCTATCTCAGACCATGACGCCCGACGACATCTGCATTATCGACCCTGATGATCTGTTTGGACGGGCTATAGGTCGCCAGGAGCATCCCGGCCGCTTACGGAGTGTCGGATATGGCGTGACGAAGACATCGTTAGCGATGACACCTGGTCTTCAAGCCATGAATATGGTGGGTATACTAACGGAACAGGTTGTCAAGTTGTCTAAAGATGTGGAACGTTTGAGGTCCTAGAGAAGAACGAGCCACGGAATGTCGTCGAGTGGAGCAAGCTGTAAACATACTGTCGCTAATGCTATGTTTTCAGCTAACCCTAGGGACGACTTTATTGAGGCACTTCAAAACGTCTCTCAAGTATCAGATGTCCATGTCTCACATTTGTTTTAATTAAAGACTAGTGTATTAAAATTTTCTAACTAAATATCTTATTCGAACAGCCAACGACCTTTTGCTACCTTTATTTGGAGGATCCCGATCGGTTGGTGGCCACAGGAACGTTGCACAGCTCCCGTGGAATGATTCATGGTCATCCCATCACTCCTGGTTTCGTGAAGGTCACACTTGATGTACCCGTAACCGGACAAGAGGATTCAATGGTGCCAAAACCAATCGATGAAGCCGTCACAGTTGGAACAGCGGTCGGGCACTTCATCGAATGGCCGAGCAACTTGGTCTCTAGCACCATGAGGGTAAAATATATGTTATTAAAGTTCATTATCTTATTTGTGGTTCTAAATAATATTGCAAATTAATTGTAGAATCTGCCGACACCACAAAGGCCTCGGAAGAAATCACCACAAAAGGCTAAAGAGAAATTGAGGGGTGTCGTAGACAGTCAGAGGGGGAGAACGAGGGACTCCACTGCGCTCAGACTTGGTTATCCCATGACTGGAGACTTAGATCACGATGATTATGTACAGTCTAGGGTGCACCGGATGGTATCGTCTAATGCTTTCGAGATCGTCACAGTTCCCATGCTTGCTCACTTTCATCAGAATACTTTCCAAGAATTCGTCAGTGAGGAACATGTGCGTGAAGTCTTGAATGACGAGTGGTTGAGTGCAACCACCATAGCCCTTTACCTCAGGTATGTGTTTACTGTTGGGATTATACTGAAAAGTATGCTTTTACTTTGTATAATCAAAACTGAATTTCAGACTTATTTACTGAAATAAATTGTTTATCACTGATGCTTTAAATATCATCGAATGTTACATATATTTACTGCATAATTGTTCATTAAATAGTACGTGTTACATTGTAGTTAATTTAGTGATACCAGATCACAGAAGATTAAATTAACAGTCCCTTGTAACTAAAAGTACACCATTCACGACCTAGATGGAAATGAACAATCCATCATGAAAGGTTGAAGTGTAAGACTCAGATTGGCTTGTCTTGACCAAGAGATTACACTAGTGCATGACTGATGCACTGAATAGGACCTACAGGAGGATAAATTCTTCAGAACTGAACAAGAAAGAATTAGACCTCAGTGGTTCGTTATTTCTTAATCTTCGTTCCTTAAATTGGATCACGTGTGGTTGGTAACTATTGCTTTGACTTATCATGGGTAGAGAATCAACGAGATTCAATACTTTTTTTATCTTGGGCAATATTATTGGTCACATGTGATTGCTAAGATTTAATACGGAGAATCGTGTGCAAATACGCTTGTTCGATAATGCCCCCTTGGGAGGTTCATAAGCTTTATCATACCAAATCTTGCAAGTGGAACTAGTTTCCGGTATGGATAATAATGTTGAACATTTCCTTAACCAAGGACAAAAGATATTAATTAATGGAAAACTATTTCAGTGGCTTGAATTAATTAATGGGCTAGATAATCTTAAACACGGGAAATAATAACCGGGAGCCATATTGACTGAAATATGGGTTAAGATGGATAGTGCAATATTAATTATGTAGTGGGATTAATTAATATTTATGGGCTTGAATAATATTGTGGCTCAATATTGATAATTCAAGATCCATTGGAAGATCCAATCTTAATTCTCCTAAAGGCCCCCTAAGTAGCCCAACATATAGTCCAATAACTGAAAAATGTGTTTAAAATAAAATAAATATTGTTGCCTTATTTTTCATCAATATCTCGAAAATTATGGATTAAAATGGGAGAAAGATTTTCTTTGAATTTTGTTACGGAATGAAGATATGTATTCTTGGAATACAAGATTATCTCATTAAATTCAAGAAATCTCCCACTTGGGTATCCATATAGCAATTTTTGAAAATCTTGAAATATAAAGGGCAAGAAAGATTTTCTTGAAAAGATATTATGAAAGATATGTATATCTTGAAATACAAGAATATCTCATAAATACAAGAAGATCCTAATCTTGGATTCTTGCCCTATATTTTTCGAAAATACTCCATAACAAAGAGGAGGTCGGATTTTGTGGAATATTATAATTATGGGAAAAAGAATATAGGAGATATATTCAAGATTTCTTAGAGATCAAGAAAAGATTTTCCCACATTGTTTTTGCCCTAAAAATTCGTTCACCACTCCTCTATAAATAGGAGATGATTCTTTCATTCCCAAGTACAATTCCATGTGCTGGAAAAATTAGTAAATCCACAAAGGTGGTGCAACAAAATTTATTTTCCTTTTCTTAATTGTTCGCAAACATCCTACCACCGGATAGTCGAACAAGGATTAAGGGAATACTTGGGAAGTTCTTTTGGTGTGTCTAATCAACAAGACCATTGCCGTTCCAAGAGGTATGTTCACGAAAACTCGTAGAAATTCCGCATGCGTAGGATTTATGTGAATTGATTATATGCATGATTTGTTGTTGGATTATTATTTGAATTAATATATGATTAATTCAGGCTAGTAATAATTATAAGAATTAAATTTGTATTTAAATATTTATCTCGAATAGATCCGTGCAACTTATTCCCCAACAACTGGTATCAGAGCCTCGGTATCGGGCTCTGAATTTTTTAAATTGTAATTTAATTCGTTTTCATTAAATTTGAAATTGGATAGTAGAATTGCTAGATCTTTTTTGCAGGTATCCAATTGTCATGGAATTTAATGTGTTTATTTATGCATGCATATAAATTGTGGTTTTTAATTCGATTCGTTCGGATTCATTTTGCCTCGTGAGAAAATCCACGAGTTGATTAGGATTTGTTTGATTTGATCAATGTAATAGACTAGTCTAGATCTAGGTTTATTTATTTTTTATAAATAAATTGTAACCGGATCGGAAATGGAGGCGGAGACGGAAGAATTGGGATAAGATCGTAACTGGCGAGGAGTGGCGTGGCTGCGGCAAAACGTGCTGGTGGAGGCACGTACGCGACGCTAACGCACGCAAAGCACACACGGCGCTGGGAGGCCGAGGGCCGAAACGCACGAGGGTCGACAACAAGGCGACGGGCGGGGCGATAGGTGCACGCGGGGCGCCAGCGGCAAGCGGATGAGCGCACGAGGCGAAGCGTTGGCGGGGATGCGGGTCGCCGCCGAGGTCCGCGGGCGAATGCAAGCGGCGCAGATGCGTCGCCGCCGCCGAAAGCTATCGCCGAGGCGTGCCGAGGCTGACTTGGCCAAGTGGCCGGCCGGATGCGGGCGTGCATCCCAGCTGCGAGCTACTTGGCGTGGCGTTTCGAGACGGAGTTCTTTTCGAGACGATCGAGTGGGAGAAATTCAAGACGGCGTTTCTTCAAAATCAAGTCAAGAAAAATCAAACCATGACAATTGGATAATTTGTGCCCAATATGTTTATTTTTCCGCTTTGCTTGATTTATTATTGTGTTTTCTTGTGCTTTATTTAATTTGTTTAAATGTGTTTGCATGAGAGTTGCCCAATGAAAAATCTCACCATAAAAAATTACTAAGTATGTTTAAATAATTAATTGACAATTTTATTCCGGAAAATAAAATTGAATTAATTTTGACCTCCATGATTTATTTATTTGTGAATTCTTTTGGAGAAATTCCCCCCACGGGACGGTCAAAAGTTAGTTTTCACATGAATGAATTCCAAATGGATGATTGTGGATTATTACTAGTGGCGACGATGACCCTCCCCACGAGGCTCGTTCAAAGCAAAATAATAATTCTGTATTTAATCATGGTTATTACTTAGGTATAAAATTGATATGCATATACTTCCCCGAAGTCCTTGTCAATTTTATATTGGTCAAGTGGGAGTCAACTATTAATCTGGATATTAAAGGTTTAATAATTGTTCTTGTTTGTAACCTGCTTGAATGTGTTTAAATAATGACCCACCCCACGTGGCTTATTTAAGCTGTTTTGAGATGTTGGCTGATGCATGTTCATATTTTTTGAGATTTTAAATATGATGCATGTGATCGAACCTTGTGATATATTTGTGCTTATGCATATTATTGTTTATTTCAGTTTATCATGTCGCAACCTTTTAATCCACTGTTCAATATACTTAAAGACAATTTGCTTACTGGTGAAAACTTTGTTGATTGGAATCGTAAACTTACTATTGTCCTCACTGCACAAAGCCATAACTGGGTTCTCACTACACCTAAACCAGAAAAGCCAAAAGATAAGTCAACTAAAACGGTTAAGAAAGAGTATGCTGACTGGGAGCGTTCCAACGAAATGGCAAAGTGTACCATCTTGGCTTCTATGTCAGATGTGTTGCAACACCAACACCAGAACGTTGAGACCGCTGCAGACATCATGACTAGTCTTAAAGCGATGTTTCAACATCAGAACCGTGTTGCTCGTCAGATCACCATGAGGGACTTGCTCTCTATGAAAATGGTAGAGGGAACGCCCGTAAGGGAGCACGTTCTCCAGATGATGGCTCACCTTAATAAACTTGAGGTACTTGGCGCTGAATACGACATCGAGACCCAAATCGATTTCATGCTCCACTCTCTGCCGAAAAGTTTTGAACAATTCAAGCTGAACTACCAGATGAATAATCAGAAGTTCTCGATGCCTGATCTATTGCAAGCTTTAGTCTCGACGGAGGCGATATTGGGGCAAAAGAGCCAAGCCTTGGTGGCAAATGGACCTTCTTCTTCTTCTAGGCTAAGGGGTGGTAAGAACAAGAAAAAGGACAAAAGCCACAAGCAAGTGAACTCAAGTGTTGCCAATGGCAAAGAAAAGGTGAAGGGAGGTAAAGGAGTGAACAAGCCAGCTAAGGGGAAGTGCTTTAACTGCGGTGAAAAAGGACATTGGAGGTCAGCCTGTTCCAAACCCAAAAGGAATGGAAAGAAAGGTAATTCTCACGCACTAGTTGTTGAAACTTGCTTAGCGGCGTATGCCTCCCATTTATGGGTAGTGGATACGGGATCCACTGATCATGTTTGTTTCACTTTACAGGGGTTCAAGCGGATCCGGCAACTTAGTGGGAGTGAGATCCTCATCACACTGGGCGATGCTACGAGAGTGGCAGCTGAAGCAGTGGGAGAAGTGCACATGTCTTTTGAAGAAAGAGTTTTAATTTTAAGAGATGTTCTTTACGTTCTGAATTTTAGAAAGAATTTAATTTCAGTTTCTAAACTTTTTCTTGATGGATATTCGGTTACTTTTAATAAAGTTGTTACCATTTCTCTTTTTGATAAATTTATCTATCATGCAACGTTGTCGAATAATCTCTATACAATTAACTGTGCACACCACTCACGAAATGCATCCTATAACACATCAACTATTTCCGAGAAAAGAAAATGTTCATCAAACGTGAACGAGACGCTTCTATGGCATCTAAGATTGGGACATATAAATCCAAAGAGGATCCAAAGGTTGGTGAAAGACGGTTCACTGGATTTTCTCCAAGTTGAACCAATTCCAACCTGCGAATCATGTTTGGAGGGTAAAATGACCAAGAGGGCATTTGGAGCCAAGGGGAATAGAGCCAAAGAAGTGTTAGAAATCGTTCACACAGATGTATGTGGTCCAATGTCAACCAAAGCAAGAGGAGGTTATGAGTATTTCGTCACTTTTATTGATGATTACTCAAGGTAATGCGGTTATATTTTCCTTATGAAGCATAAATGAGACCTTTGAGAAATTCAAAGAATTTAAGGCTCAAGCAAGAGAATCATAGGGAAAAATGTATCAAGTCTCTACGATCCGATCGTGGAGGCGAATACCTCAAATGATGAGTTTTGAACTACTTGTTCGATGAAGGATTGCATCCCTACTTCGCACCGGAACCCCCTCAACAAAGCGGGGTTGCAGAGCGAAGAAAAGTAGAACTCTTTTGGAAATGGTTATATCTATGATGAGTTATGCGGATCTTCCCAAGTCGATTCGGGGTCATGCCTTGGAAACAATGACCTACATTCCGAACTTGGTGCCATCCAAATTGGTTTCCAAAACTCCCAAAGAATTGTGGACCGGCGCAAGCCCGGTTTTGAGACACATGAGAATTTGGGGTGTTCGCCCACGTGTTGGACAAGGAAGCCGGTAAATTGGATCTCGATCGTAATTAAGGTTGTTTGTGGGATACCCCCGAGGAACAAAAGGGTGTATGTTCTATGGTCCCGAAGATCAAAAGGTGGTTATAAGCACCCATTTTAGAT
The DNA here is from genome assembly GCA_037126765.1 of Stenogyne calaminthoides. Lineage (NCBI taxonomy): Eukaryota > Viridiplantae > Streptophyta > Magnoliopsida > Lamiales > Lamiaceae > Stenogyne > Stenogyne calaminthoides. The sequence goes on from JBBCBC010000007.1 coordinate 13,149,528, forward strand.
TTTTGGAAGAAGACTATATGAACGAAAGAAGACCCAGAAGTGAGATTACCTTAAATGAGCTAAGGGGGCTAACCTCAATGCCAACTGTACAAGATGACATACCAAACGACACACTTACACAACTGGAACCTCGTCGTAGTGGGAGGGTTGTGAAACAGTCCGAGAGATTCATGGGAATAGGAGAGTCCTCGGACTTGATTCCCGGACAAGACGAATCAGACCCATGGACATATGACGAGGCAATCCAAGACAAGGATGCAGATTCTATTTGAGGAATGAGGGAAACATTCCAGAGAGGTTACAATGAAGGGCAATGTCTTCTATTTATAGATGATGTTGGTCCCGTTTGAAAACCCATGAATGCGTTAAATATCAATTATAATGCATATAAAACAGGGGTGAGAGAATGGTGCTTCCAATTTTTGTTTTTAAATCTATGTGTTTTGCTTATAATCGAATGCATATGACAAGTAAGAACATAAAGCAGTAAGGAATACACGATTTTATAGTGGTTCGGAGTCCAACTCCTACATCCACTCTTCCCTATCAGCAGGGGCACCAACTTAACCAACTGGACTTAGTGTTATGTGTTAGTCCAACACAATACAGATGTTTAACGAGATCTCACTCTCACGGGACTTATCTCCCTCACGGGATTGCCTACCTTCCCTTTCGGGATTGCTTAGATGTTTAACGAGTTCTCACTCGCACCCAGAAAGTAAGCTAGTCCAACTAACTTAAATTCCTTGCTTAACAAACTCAACCTAACTTTTGGGTTTGGGTAAAGATTGTTTGGTGTCCAACTAAGGTGAGATTTTCCCTTACATTTGTTTAGCCTCAATGCTAAGGATGGGAAAATCTCTCTAAGCTTAGGATATGACATTTTGTGCTTAGATCTAGGGTAGAACACTTTTGAATATATGCATGTATTTCTTGCTCAGTGTTCTATGGTGGAAATGCTGGATGATTTGGCTTTGAAGCTCAATGGTGTTTTCACGCATTTTACACACTTAATTTGATGGAAGAACTTGTATTTATAGTGTGGATTTAAATGTTATCGTTGGATGGAGTCACATTTAAATCCATACTATTCTGTAGCTTTTTGCAGCTTTTTCAGGCTTGTTGTCTTCCTCTCATTGGTCCACGTCAGCTGAATCTAACAGCTATATTCTTCAGGATCTTCCGAGTCTTCAGGATTCTTGATTCAGTGGACTTCTCTTCAGCGGACCTTGTCTGATCAGGCATACTGACACTCAGGCTTACTGAGTTCAGCTCTTCTGACTTCAGACATCCTGACCCTCAGGTCACTTGTACTCAGGCTATCTGATCAGTATTCTGGTTCTCAGTGAACATGACTTCAGATGACTTTTCTTCAGGTGACATCAGATCAGTACTCCTGTTTTACTGTTCAGCTCTTCTGATTTGGTCGCCTGATCTGGTATGCAGATTTCTAGTTTTCTGATTTCTAGATGGAAATGAACAATCCATCGTGAAAGGTTGAAGTGTAAGGCTCAGATCGACTTGTCTTGACTAAGAGATTACACTAGTGCATTATGATGCACTGAATAGGACCTACAGGAAGATAAATTCTTCAGTACTGAATATAGAAGAATTAGACCTCAGTGGTTCGTTATTTCTTAATCTCCGTTCCTTAAATAGGATCGTATGAAATTAATAACTATTGCTTTGACTTCCGTTCCTTAAATAGGATCGTATGAAATTAATAACTATTTCTTTGACTTATGTTGGGTAGAGAATCAATGTGATTCAATACTTTTTATCTTGGGCAATATTATTAGTTACATGACGATTGCTAAGATTTAATACGGAGAATCGTGTGCAAGTACGTCTTGTTTGATTTGTCCCATTGGGAGGCTCAGAAGTTTTATCATACTAAATCTTACAAGTGGAATTTATTTTCGGTATGGATAATAATGTTGAACCGTTCTTAATCCAAGGAAAAATGTATTAATTAATATGAAATTGTTAAGTGGCTTAAATTAATTAATGGACTGGATAATCTTAAACACGGAAAATAATAACTGGGAGCCATATTACAGTAATATGTGTTAAAATGGATAGTGCAATATTAATTATGTAGTGGGATTAATTAATATTAATGGGCTTGAATAATATTGTGATTCAATATTGATAATTCAAGATCCATTGGAAGAGTCAATCTTAATTCTCTTAAAGCCCCCTTTAGTAGCCCAAAGATAAAGTCCAATAACTGAAAGAGGTGATTAAAATAAAAGAAATATTGTTGCTTAATTTATCCTTGATTTTCGAAAATAATGAGAAGGAGAGAGAAAAGATTTTCTTGATTTTCTTGAAAAAATTTTATGGAAAAAGATAAGTATTCTTGGAATACAAGATTATCCCATAAATTTAAGAAAAGTCAAAGATCTTATTCTTCCTCATTAAACAATTTTTTTCGAAAAATATATATATAAATAATAGGATATTTTGTTGGGATTTATTTATGGGAAATAGAATATATTGGATATATTCAAGAGTATCTTGGGAAGATACAAGGAAATCTCCTATAGGGAAATAAACCCTAAAAAAATCGAACTTCCCCTTGCCTATATATAGGGGATGAATTTTTCATCCCCAACAATAATTTCATGTGTTGGAAAAATTAGAAATCCACAAAGGTGGTGCAACATTTTTTCTTTTTTCCTTTTGTTAATTATTTGAAGGAGATTCCTACCACCGGGATATCAAATAAAGACGTGGGAATACTAGAGAAGGTTGTTGGGTGTGTGATCAGATTCTCTATTGTTTAATCCGCCAAAAGGTACGCCTTACGTAACTCCTAGAATTCCACATGTGTAGGATTTACGTGACAATTTTGTATGCATGATATGTTGTTGTGATTTATTTTTTATTTAAATTAATATAGGATTAATTCATGTTAGTAATAATTAAATTAATTTAAATTTGTATTTAAATTGCACTTCGAATAGATTCGGGCACCATATTTCCCAACATAAAGCACGACAAATCATCTCCCATTTGGTTCTGTTCGGTGGCTTTCCATTCGGCCTTTCCTTGTGCTCGCGCGTATTGGCGAGCACATGTCCCGCTCCCGGGCGGGCCCCTGGTTGTTGTGGGTGGGTCTGTCCTTCTTGCTCATTGGTCCACGTGATCGCCCGATGAAGATCGGGCACAACAATAGCTATGAACAAATTAGAAGAAACTCATTAATAACAAATTCAATACTCAAATTACTTATCTCAATACTATGTGCAATATAAAAAAAACTTCATGGTGTACAAAATAATTACACAATTGCAATTAACATTCATAACAAATTCATATCTCAAAGTACTTACCTCAATATTCTCTGCAATATATACAAAACGTGAATATTAATCGTTATGAATAGATTAGAAGAAACATCTCCACAATTAATTCAACAATCAAATTACTTGCATCAATACTCAATATAAAAAAAGTCTCTGCAATATACAAAATAATTATTTACCTCAATACTCCCTGCAATATAAAATAATAAAATCAAATTAAATAGACCATATTAGAAGAAACTCCTCCACAACTAATTCAATACTCAAATTATTTATCTCAATACTGTGTGCAAGGGTGCAGAAGTCGGAAGTCGAAAGTCGAAAGACGGGCGGATACTGACCGCCTAGGCCGCCTAGGCGGTCAGATTTTTTTTTTTTAATATTTTAGTTTTTAATATTAATAACATCTGATAAAAAAGAGAGTTCCAACACTTCTTGCATAGATATATGTGTCCCGCATAGATATATAGCCTATATTATTTATAGGCACAAGCAACAATGCATTAAACATACATATATAATATATACTACATAACACTACACACACCCCGAAACAAACATTAAACATACATATATAATATATATAACACTACACACACCCCGAAACAAACATTAAACATACATAATGATATATATATATATATAACACTACATACATATATATATAGTTATATACAGAAACAAACACAAAACACAGTGTACACATATATAATCATGGCGGGCGGCGGCAGGAACTACGAGGGCGGGCGGCGATTGCGAGGGCGGGCTGTGACGGCGAGCGGTAGCGACGACGAGAGACAACGGCGCAGGGGCAGCGGCTTTGAATCTGAAATTCGAATGCTGCAGCTTGACATTGTGACCGGAATCCGACCAACTGACTGGCCGCCTAGTCGCCTAGTCGAACATCTAAGAACTGATAATGGGTTGGAGTATGTTTCTAAGAATTTCAAAGTATTGTACTGAGAAGGGTATCACTATGCATAGAATTGTTCCAATTAATCCACATCAAAATGGATTAGCTGAGAGAATGAATAGGACCATTCTGGAGAGAGTTAGATGTATGCTTGTTGATGCTCAGATGCCTACGATTTTCTGGGGTGAAGCTATTTCAACAGCTTGCTTTCTGATAAATAAGTCACCCTCTTCTGCTATGGAGTGTAAGACTTCTGATGAGTTATGGTATGGGAAGTTTTCTGATTATCATAGCTTGAGAGTGTTTGGATGCTTGGCTTTTGCTCATATCATACAAGATAAGCTTGAACCAAGGACATTGAGATGTGTATTTGTAGGTTATCCAAAAGGTGTGAAGGGATACAGGTTGTTGTGCATTAAACCAGGTCATAGAAAGTGTATCATCAGTAGGGATGTAACATGCAATGAGAGTGTTATGGGATACAAGCATGATTGATCAACTCAGGATGTTGATGGGAACTTGATATGATACTCATTCAGTTGAGGTGGAGCCTGCACCTGTTAATACTGAAACTCAGAGTGCTGATCAAGGGATTCAAATCAATAAGCCTCATCATCAAGTTGAAGAAGAACCAAATGATGATATGGACTTAGACCAAGATTATAAAGAACAAAACAATGCTGATGAGGGCCCTGATCTCAGAGATTACAGCCTGACAAGAGACAGGCTGAGAAGACAGATTCATCCACCTATTAGATTTGGTCATGCAGATATGGTTTCATATGCTCTAGTTACAGCTGCAGATATTGAGTACCATGAGCCACAGGACTACAAAGAGGTTATATCTTGTAAAGATAGTGAAAAGTGGATCATGGCCATGACTGAAGAACTTCAGTCATTAGAAAAGAATCACACTTGGATTCTGGTTAACAAGCCAATTCAATAGAAGAATGTAAGTTGCAAGTGGATTTTCAAAAGAAAAGTTGAAGTTGGAAGTTCAGAAACTATGAGATTTAAAGCAAGACTTGTTGCTAGAGGCTTTACTCAGAGGGAGGGAATTGACTTCAATGAGGTTTTTTTCACCTGTTGTCAAGCACTGCTCCATCAGGCTACTGTTGGGATTATACTGGAAAATATGTTTTTACTTTGTATAATCAAAACTGAATTTCAGACTTATTTACTGAAATAAATTGTTTATCACTGATGCTTTAAATATCATCGAATGTTACATATATTTACTGCATAACTGTTCAATAAATAGTACGTGTTACATTGTAGTTAATTTAGTGATACCAGATCACAGAAGATTAAATTAACAGTCCCTTGTAACCAAAAGTACACCATTCACGACCTAGATGGAAATGAACAATTCATCGTGAAAGGTTGAAGTGTAAGGCTTAGATTGGCTTGTCTTGACCAAGAGATTACACTAGTGCATGACTGATGCATTGAATAGGACATACAGGAGGACAAATTCTTCATAACTGAACAAGGAAGAATTAGACCTCAGTGGTTCGTTATTTCTTAATCTTCGTCCCTTAGATAGGATCACGTGTGGTTGGTAACTATTGCTTTAACTTATCATGGGTAGAGAATCAACGAGATTCAATAATTTTATCTTGGGCAATATTATTGGTCACATGTGATTGCTAAGATTTAATACGGAGAATCGTGTGCAAGTACGCTTGTTCGATTTGCCCCATTGGGAGGTTAATAAGCTTTATCATACCAAATCTTGCAAGTGGAACTAGTTTCCGGTACGGATAATAATTTTGAACCATTCCTTAACCAAGGACAAAAGATATTAATTAATGGAAAGCTATTTCAGTGGCTTGAATTAATTAATGGGCTAGATAATCTTAAACACGGGAAATAATAATCGGGAGCCATATTGACTGTAATATGGGTTAAGATGGATAGTGCAATATTAATTATGTAGTGGGATTAATTAATATTTATGGGCTTGAATAATATTGTGGCTCAATATTGAAAATTCAAGATCCATTGGAAGGTCCAATCTTAATTCTCCTAAAGGCCCCCTAAGTAGCCCAACATAAAGTCCAATAACTGAAAAAGATGTTTAAAAATAAAATAAATCTTGTTGCATATTTTTCCTATTATTTTTCGAAAATTATGAATAAAAAGGGGAGAAAGATTTTCTTTGAATTTTGTTATGGAATGAAGATATGTATTCTTGGAATACAAGATTATCTCATTAAATTTAAGAAATCTCCCACTTGGTCATTCATAGAGAAATTTCGAAAATTTTGGAATATAAAGGGCAAGAAAGATTTTCTTGATTTTCTTGAAAAGATATTATGAAAGATATTTATTTCTTGAAATACAAGAATATCTCATAAATTCAAGAAGATCCAAATCTTGGATTCTTGTTCCCTAATATTTCGAAATATTCCATAACAAATAAGAGAGTGGGATTTTGTGGAATATTTTAATTATGGAGAAAAGAATATATGAGATATATTCAAGATTTCTTGGATATCAAGAAAAGATTTTTTCCTCCCTATTCCACATGAAATTTCGACCACCACCCTCTATAAATAGGGGATGAATGTTTCATTCCCAGCAACACACACGAAAATTGGTTTTTCGAAAAAATATCAGCGTCGATAAAATATCAAATATTTTGAAACGTCGACAGATTGTATTTTTTCGAAAAACGTCAATTGTGAGTAGTGTACAATTCCATGTGCTGGAAAAATTAGTAAATCCACAAAGGTGATGCAACAAAGTTTATTTTCCTTTTGTTAATTGTTCGCGAGCATCCTACCACCAGATTGTCGAGCAAGGATTAAGGGAATACTTGGGAAGGTTTTTCGGTGTGTTTAATCAACGAGGCCATTACCATTCCAAGAGGTATGTTTACGTAAACTCGTAGTAATTCTGCATGCGTAGGATTTACGTGAACTGATTATATGCATGATTTGTTGTTAAATTATTATTTGAATTAATATAGGATTAATTCATGCTAGTAATAATTATTGGAATTAAATTTGTATTTAAATATTTATCCCGAATAGATCCGTGCAACTTATTCCCCCACAACTGGTATTAGAGCCTCGGTTTTGGGCTCTGAATTTTTTAAATTGTAATTTAATTCATTTTCATTAAATTTGAAATTGGATAGTAGAATTGCTAGATCTGTTTTGCAGGTATCCAATTGTCATGGAATTTAATGTGTTTATTTATGCATACATATAAATTGTGGTTTTTAATTCGATTAGTTCGAATTCGTTTTGCCTCGTGAGAAAATCCACGATTAGATTAGGATTTGTTTGATTTGATCAATGTAATAGACTAGTCTAGATCTAGGTTTATTTATTTTTTGTAAATAAATTGTAGCCGGATCGGAAACGGAGGCGGAGACGAAGAATTAAAGGATAGATCGATCGATCGTGATCGGACGGAACGCATTAAGAGAGGCACGTGCAAAGCGACGCTGCGCCGACGTCGCTGAGACGTCGCCGACGGGCTTGACGCTAAGCGTTGGCGTCGGGAGGGATCGACGCAGGCGCGTCGGGCGATGCGACGACGGCTTGTATGGCAGACCACGCGCAGAAGCGAGGGCGGCGATGGCGCCCGAGGCGAAGCGCCAAGACGGGACGCAAGGGGCTACCGAGGTTCGCGCGTAGGCGAGGCTGTGGCGAGCGCACGCGTCGCCCTACCGAGCTGCTTGCCGAGGCATGGGCGGGGAGAACGCCGAGGCGCGCTGCCGGTGACTCGCCAAGTGGCGCCGAACGCGGGCGTGCATCAAAGCCGCGAACTACTTGGCGTATGCGTGAGAGGATGAATTTTTTCGAGACGATCTAGTGGGAGAAATTCAAGACGGCGTTTCTTCAAAATCAAGCCAAGAAAAATCAAACCATGACAATTGGATAATTTGTGCCCAATATGTTTATTTTTCCGCTTTGCTTGATTTATTATTGTGTTTTCTTGTGCTTTATTTAATTTGTTTAAATGTGTTTGCATGAGAGTTGCCCAATGAAAAATCTCACCTTCAAAAATTACTAAGTATGTTTAAATAATTAATTGACAATTTTTATTCCGGATAATAAAATTGAATTAATTTTGACCTCCATGATTTATTTATTTGTGAATTCTTTTGGAGAAATTCCCCCCACGGGACGGTCAAAAGTTAGCTTTCACATGAATGAATTCCAAATGGATGATTGTGGATTATTACTAGTGGCGACGATGACCCTCCCCACGAGGCTCGTTCAACGCGAAATAATAATTCTGTATTTAATCATGGTTATTACTTAGGTATAAAATTGATATGCATATACTTCCCCGAAGTCCCTGTCAATTTTATATTGGTCAAGTGGGAGCCAACTATTAATCTGGATATTAAAAGTTTATAAATGTTCTTGTTTATAACTTGCTTGAATGTGTTTAAATAATGACCCACCCCACGTGGCTTATTTAAACTGTTTTGAGATGTTGGCTGATGCATGTTCATATTTTTTTTGAGATTTTAATATGAAACATGTGATCGAACCTTGTGATATATTTATGCTTATACATATTATTATTTATTTCAGTTCAGCATGTCGTAACCTTTTAATCCACTGCTATTATACTTAAAGTCAATAGAATAAGTATGGAAACTATATTGATTGGAAAAGGAAAATTATAATTGTCCTAACTGCACAAAAGCACAAGTGGATTCTTGACACACCAAAATCAGATGAGCCAACTGACGAGTCAAAAATGCGAGACTCATCAAATCACCTTGCAAGAGATGTCGTCGCTGTAATTGGTGGAGGGCAAACCCATGAGGGATTACGTCCTCAAAATTGATGGCCCATCTGAACAAACTTGAAGTTCTGAGTCTAGATTATAATCTGGAGACTCAAATGAATTTGGTACTTCATTCTCTGCCCAAAAGCTTCTGAGCAATTTTGCCTCGCAAGCTGATTTGTTGCAAGCTTTGGTCTCGACAGAGATGTTGATAGGGCACCAAACTCAAGCTTTGATGGCAAATGGTCCGTCTTCATCTCTAGGCCAAGGGATGGCAAGAAGAATAAGGTGACCAAAGGCCATAAGCAATCAGACTCAACTGTTGCCAAGGGCAATGATAAGATGACGAATGTTGGTGGTGTCAAGAAAAATCCAAAGAGGAAGTGCTTAAGCTGCGGTGAAAGAGGACAATGGAGGTTTGCCTGTTCCAACCCCAAAAGGGCCGGAAAGAAAGGTAATTCTTACGCACTAATTGTTGAAACTTGTTTAGCGGCGTATACTTCTCATTCGTGGGTAGTTGATACGGGATCCACTAATCATGTTTGCTTCACGGGTTCAAACTGATCCGACAACTTAGTGGTAGTGAGATCCTCATCACACTGGGCGATGCTACGAGAGTGGCAGCTGAAGCAGTGGGAGAAGTGCACCTGTTTTTTGAAGACAGAGTTCTAATTTTAAGAGATGTTCTTTATGTTCCCAGTTTTAGAAAGAATCACTTTCAGTTTCTAAAATTCTGTTAATAGACACTTAGTTTCTTCTAATAAGAATGAAAACATTTCTTGAAATGATGAGTGTATCTGTTATGGGACATTGATGGAAAATCTCTATACAATTAACTGTGCACACCACTCACGAAATGCATCCTATAACACATCAACTGTTTCCGATAAAAGAAAACGTGAACGAGACACTTCTATGGCATCTTAGATTGGGACATATTAATCCAAAGAGGATCCAAAGGTTGGTAGAAGCAGGTTCACTGGAGTCTCTCCAAGTTGAACCAATTCTAACCTGCGAATCATGTTTGGAGAGTAAAATGACCAAGAGGGCATTCGGAGCCAAGGGGAATAGAGCCAAAGAAGTGTTAGAAATCGTTCACACAGATGTATGTGGTCCAATGTCAACCAAAGCAAGAGGAGGTTATGAGTATTTCGTCACTTTTATTGATGACTACTCAAGGTACGGTTATATTTTCCTTATGAAGCATAAATCTGAGACCTTTGAGAAATTCAAAGAATTTAAGGCTCAAGCAGAGAATCATAGGGAAAACGTATCAAGTCTCTACGATCCGATCGTGGAAGCGAATACCTCAGCGATGAGTTTTTGAACTACTTGTCTGATGAAGGGATTGCATCCCAGCTAACTGCACCCGGAACCCCTCAACAAAACGGGGTTGCAGAGTGAAGAAACAGAACTCTTTTGGAAATGGTTAGATCTATGATGAGTTATTCGGATCTTCCCAAGTCGTTCTGTGGTCATGCCTTGGAAACAGCAGCCTACATTCTGAACTTGGTGCCATCCAAATCGGTTCCCAAAACTCCCAAAGAATTGTGGACCGGGCGCAAGCCCTGTTTGAGACACATGAAGATTTGGGGGTGTCCGGCCTACGTGTTGGACAAGGAAGCCGGTAAATTGGATCCTCAATCAGAATTAAGGTTGTTTGTGGGATACCCCGATGGAACAAAAGGGTGTATGTTCTATGGTCCCAAAGATCAAAAGGTGGTAATAAGCTCCCACTTTAGATTTTTGGAAGAAGACTATATGAACAAAAGAAGACCCAGAAGTGAGATTACCTTAAATGAGCTAAGGGGGCTAACCTCGTTGCCAACTGTACAAGATGACATACCAAACGACACACTTACACAATCGGAACCTTGTCGTAGTGGGAGGGTTGTGAAACAGCCCGAGAGATTCATGGGGATAGGAGAGTCCTCGGACTTGATCCCCGGTCAAGACGAATCAGACCCATGGACATATGACGAGGTAATCCAAGACAAGGATGCAGTTTCTTGGCAAACAGATGGATCATAACAGAGTGTGGGAGCTAGTCGAACCACTTAATGGGGTCAAACCCATTGGTTGCAAGTGGGTGTACAAGAGAAAAAGAGGACCGGACAGGAAGGTGGAAACCTTCAAAGGCAAGACTTGTGGCGAAAGGTTATACTCAGAAAGAAGGGATCGATTATGAGGAACTTTTTACGCAGAAAGAGCCATGCTCAAGTCCATCCAAATTCTCTTATCGAAGACAAGCATCTCGACTTTGAAATCGGCAAATGGATGTCAAGACAACTTTCCTTAACGGAAGTCTTGATGAAGAGATCTATATGCAACAACCCCAAGGCTTCATTAAAAAGGCCGAACCAAGAAAAGCTTGGTCCATTCTGGGAAGTCCATTTTTCAAACCCCTAGTTTGTAGCTCATGAAGTCCATTTACTGCGGACTCAAGCAGGCATCGAGCTTGGAACCAATATTTTGATCATGTTATAAAGTCTTATGGGTTTGATCAAAAGCGAGTTCGAAAAGTTGTGTGTACAAAAAGCATGTCGGAGCGCATTGGTATTCTTAGTACTATCGTAGACAACATTACGATAATCGGGAACAATGTAAAGGTGTTATCGGGGCGTAAGGGCATGGCTTTCAAAAGCAGGTTTGATATGAAGGACTTAGGGAAGCCGACACATCCTTGAGATCAAGATCACTCGAGATCGCAATAAAGGATGATAGGCTTGTCAGCAAAGCTTCATACATAGACCTTTGTCTTGAACGATTCAAAGATCGAGGATTCCAAGAAAGGCCGTACCTTTCGGACATGGAATCCATCTATCGAAATGTGCCCTAAGACACAAAGGAGATAGATGACACGAAAGGCATTCCATATGCTTGGTTGTCGGAAGCCTTATGTATGCATTTTGTGTGCGAGACCGGATATCGCTTTTCCGTTGGCATGGTGGCAAGATATCAAAGTAACCCGGGGAAAGAACATTTTTTGACGATTAAAAAACATTAAAACATCTGAAAAGAACTCGAGATAGAATGTTAATTTATCGATCGGATAGTCTAATCCCCATTTGGCTACGGACTCGGATTTCCAATCGGACTTAGATTCTTAAAATCTACCTCCCGGTAGTGTGTTTTGCATGGGGAGGAGCCATGGCGTGGAGAAGCGTCAAGCATAAATCGTCATGATTCTACCATGGAAGCGAATATGTAGCTGCTTGAGGCGACGAAAAAAAGCGGTTTAGCTCAAGAACTTCCTAGTGGACTTGAATGTAGTTCGAATTTGCTAGCAGAATCATTTATTTATTGTGACAATCGGAGTAGTTGCAAATTCAAGGGAACCAAGAGCCCACAAGGCCGGCAAACACATTGAAAGGAAATACCATCTTATCGAGATATCGTTAAGAGATGAGATATATAAGTGACAAAGATGTCGAAAACAACCTGTGAGATCCATTTACAAAGTGCGCCTCTGAATACATTCGAGAGACATGTGGAAGGAATGGGTGTCAAGACGATTTGCTAATCTGCTTTGAGTATAAGTGGGAGAAATTATTAGGTTAGTGTAGGTGACATTAGATGTCGTATTAGGAACTACGAGACATGTTGTAGTATACTTAAAAAAGGAGACTTTGAGTATAAGTGGGAGATTGTTGGGATTATCTTTGGAAAGTATGCTTTTACTTTGTATAATCAAAACTGAATTCGAACTTATTTCTTGAAATAAATTGTTTATCATCGATGATTTAAATATCATCGAATGTTACATATATTTCTTTGCATAACTGTTCAATAAATAGTCGTGTTACATTGTAGTTAATTTAGTGATACCGATCACGAGAAGATTAAATTAGGTCCCTTGTAACCAAAAGTACACCATTCACGACCTAGATGGAAATGAACAATCCATCGTGAAAGGTTGAAGTGTAAGGCTCGATTGGCTTGTCTTGACCAAGAGATTACACTAGTGCATGGTGATGCCTTTGAATAGGACATCTGAGGAGGATAAATTCTCTAAATGAACAAGGAAGAATTAGACCTCAGTGGTTCGTTATTTCTTAATCTTCGTCCCTTAGATAGGATCACGTGTGGTTGGTAACTATTGCTTTGACTTATCGTGGGTAGAGAATCAACGAGATTCAATACTTTTTATCTTGGGCAATATTATTGGTCACATGTGATTGCTAAGATTTAATACGGAGAATCGTGTGCAAGTACGCTTGTTCGATTTACCCCCTTGGGAGGTTAATAAGCTTTATCATACCAAATCTTGCAAGTGGAACTAGTTTAGGTATGGATAATAATGTTGAACCGTTCCTTAACCAAGGAAAAAAAGATATTAATTAATGGAAAGCTATTTGGTGGCTTGAATTAATTAATGGACTAGATAATCTTAAAACGCGGAAAATAATAACGGGGAGCCATATTGATTTGTAATATGGGTTAAGATGGATAGTGCAATATTAATTATGTAGTGGGATTAATTAATATTTATGGGCTTGAATAATATTGTGGCTCAATATTGATAATTCAAGATCCATTGGAAGGTCCAATCTTAATTCTCCTAAAGGCCCCCTAAGTAGCCCAACATAAAGTTCAATAACTGAAAAAAGTGTTTAAAAATAAAATAAATCTTGTTGCATATTTTTCCTATTATTTTTCGAAAATTATGAATAAAAATGGGAGAAAGATTTTCTTTGAATTTTGTTATGGAATGAAGATATGTATTCTTGGAATACAAGATTATCTCATTAAATTTAAGAAATCTTCCACTTGGTCATTCATAGAGAAATTTCGAAAATTTTGGAATATAAAGGGCAAGAAAGATTTTCTTGATTTTCTTGAAAAGATATTATGAAAGATATGTATTTCTTGAAATACAAGAATATCTCATAAATTCAAGAAGATCCAAATCTTGGATTCTTGTTCCCTAATATTTCGAAATATTCCATAACAAATAAGAGAGTGGGATTTTGTGGAATATTTTAATTATGGAGAAAAAAATATATGAGATATATTCAAGATTTCTTGGATATTAAGAAAAGATTTTTTCCTCCCTATTCCACATGAAATTTCGACCACCACCCTCTATAAACAGGGGATGAATGTTTCATTCCCAGCAACACACACGAAAATTGGTTTTTCGAAAAAATATCAGCGTCGATAAAATATCAAATATTTTGAAACGTCGACAGATTGTATTTTTTCGAAAAACGTCAATTGTGAGTAGTGTACAATTCCATGTGCTGGAAAAAATAGTAAATCCACAAAGGTGATGCAACAAAGTTTATTTTCCTTTTGTTAATTATTCGCGAGCATCCTACCACCGGATTGTCGAGCAAGGATTAAGGGAATACTTGGGAAGGTTTTTCGGTGTGTTTAATCAACGAGGCAATTACCATTCCAAGAGGTATGTTTACGTAAACTCGTAGTAATTCCGCATGCGTATGATTTACGTGAACTGATTATATGCATGATTTGTTGTTAAATTATTATTTAAATTAATATAGGATTAATTCATGCTAGTAATAATTATTGGAATTAAATTTGCATTTAAATATTTATCCTGAATAGATCCGTGCAACTTATTCCCCCACAAACATATCCTGCCAACCCAACGTTTTTGCCCTCAAAGCACAAAGCTTGTTCAGTAGTACCTCTCAAGTACCTTAGGATCCACTTCACTGCCTCCCAATGCTGTTTACCCGGATTGCCCATAAACCGGCTAACAACTCCCACCGCTTGTGCAATATCAGGTCTTGTACACACCATAACATACATGAAACTTCCAATTGCTGAAGCATACAGAGTGTTTTGCATGTAGGTCCGCTCTGTTGGGGAATAGGTTGCACAGATCTATTCGGGGTGAATATTTAAATACAAATTTAATTCTTTAATTATTACTAGCATGAATTAATCCTATATTAATTCAAATAATAATCCAACAACATATCATGCATATAATAATTCACGTAAAACCTACGCATGCGGAATTCTACGAGTTTACGTGAACGTACCTCTTGAGATGGCAACGGTATGACTGAATAGACTAACCGTAAGGACTTCCCAAGTATTCTCTTAGTCCTAGTTCGACTATCCGGTGGAAGGATTCTTGTGAACGATTTAACAAAAGGAAAATAAAATATGTTGCACCACCTTTGTGGATTTACTAATTTTTCCATCACATGGAATTGTACACTACTCACAATTGTCGTTTTTTGGAAAAATACAATCTGTCGACGTTACAAAATATTTGATATTTTATCGACGCTGATATTTTTCCAAAAAACCAATTTTCGTGTGTTACGAATAAACCATTCATCCCCTATTTATAGAGGCTAAAGTGGACGAAAATTTTGGCAAAATATGATGTGGGGAAATCTTTTCTTGATCTCCAAGAAATCTTGAATATATCTCCTATATTCTTTTTCCCATAATCATAATATTCCACAAAAATCCCACCTTATCTATTTGCTATGGAATTCGAAAATATTGGGGTCCAAGATTCCAAGATTTGGATCTTCTTGAATTTATGAGATATTCTTGTATTTCAAGAAATACATATCTTTCATAATATCTTTTCAAGAAAATCAAGAAAATCTTTCTTGCCCTTTATATTCCAAAATTTTCGAAATTTCTCTATGAATGACCAAGTGGAAGATTTCTTAAATTTAATGAGATAATCTTGTATTCCAAGAATACATATCTTCATTCCATAACAAAATTCAAAGAAAATCTTTCTCCCATTATATCTATAAATTTCAAAATTTTAGTTGGAAAAATAAGCAACAATATTTATTTTATTTTAATCACATTTTCAGTTATTGGACTATATGTTGGGCTACTCAGGGGGCCTTTAGGAGAATTGAGATTGGACCTTCTAATGGACCTTGAATATCTAATATTGAGCCACAATATAATTCAAGCCCATAAATATTAATTAATCCCACTACATAATTAATATTGCACTATCCATCTTAACCTATATTACAGTCAATATGGCTCCCGGTCATTATTTCCCGTGTTTAAGATTATCTAGCCCATTAATTAATTCAAGCCACTGAAATAACTTCCCATTAATTAATTCCACTTGCAAGATTTGGTATGATAAAGCTTATGAACCTCCCAAGGGGGCAAATCGAACAAGCGTACTTGCACACGATTCTTCGTATTAAATCTTAGCAATCACATGTGACTAATAATATTGCCCAAGATAAAAAATATTGAATCTCTCTGATTCGCTACCCATGATAAGTCAAAGCAATAGTTACCAATCCCACATGATCCTATTTAAGGGACGAAGATTAAGAAACAATGAACCACTGAGGTCTAATTCTTCCTTGTTCGGGTTCAAGAATTTATCCTCCTCAGAGGTCCTATTCAAGACATCACCATGCACTAGTGTAATCTCTTGGTCAAGACAAGCCAATCCGAGCTTTACACTTCAACCTTTCACGATGGGTTGTTCATTTCCATCTAGGTCGTGAATAGCGTATTTTTAGTTTGCGGATGATTAATTTAATCTTTTGTGATCCGTATCACTAAATTAACTACAATGTAACACGCATTTAATTTATTGAACAGCTTATAAAGAAATATATGTAACATTCGATAATATTTAAAGCATCAAATGATAAACAATTTATTTCAAAGAATAAGTCCTAAAAATCTGGGGTTCGATTATACAAAGTAAAAGCATACTTTCCAAAGATAATCCCAACAATCTCCCACTTATACTCAAAGTCCGCTTTTAAGTATACTACAACATGTCTCAGGTAGTCCGTGACATCTAATGTCACCTACACGCATCTAATAATTTCTCCCACTTATACTCAAAGCAGAGTTAATAACGGTCTTGACACCCATTCCTTCCACATGTCTCTCTAATGTATTGAGTATACAGGCACTTTTGTGAATGAATATGCTAGGTTGTCCTTAGACGCTATCTTTGCCATATCTATATCTCATCTCTTAACGATTTCTCGTGATAAGATGTCTTTCCTTTAGTGTGCTTGTTTGACTTGTGAACTCCCGGTTCCCTTGAATTTGCAATCGCCCCTAGCAAATATTGCTAGACAAATTCGAACTCCATCCAAGTCCACTAAGAAGGTCTAGAGCCAAATCAGTTTTTCAATCGCTTCACAAAGCCTACTTACCCGACTTCCATGGTTGAGTCGCTGATGCATTGCTTCACACTTTCGCCCATTTGATGGCTACACTTCCCAAATGGAAACACACTAATCGAGGGCAGATAGTTTTCGAATCTAAGTCCGATTGGAAACCGAGTCCGTAAATGGATGGGGATTGGAGTATCGGATCGATAAATCAACATTCTATCCCGAAGTTCTTTTCAGATACTTTAATTTTTTAATCGTCCGTCCAATGCTCTTTCCCTGGGTTACTTTGATATCTTGCTACCATGCCTACGGCAACGCAGATATCCGGTCTCGTACACAGCATTGCATACATAAGGTTTCCGACAGCCGAAGCACAAGGAATGCCTTTCATCTATCTCCTTTTGCGTCTTAGGGGATATTTTCTTGGATAGATGGATTCCAAGCCTGAAAGGTACGAATCCTTTCTTGGAATCTTGCATGCTGAAGCTTTTCAAGACAGTGTCTATGTATGAAGCTTGCGATAAGCCCATCATCATTTTCTTGCGATCTCGAGTGATCTTGATCCCAAGGATGTGTCCGGCTTCCCCTAAGTCCTTCATATCAAACTATTTTGAAAGTCATGCCCTTACGTCTGATAACACCTTCACATCGTTTCCGATGATCAGAATGTCATCTACGTATAGTACTAAGAATACCAATGCAGTTCCGACACGCTTTTTATACACACAACTTTCAAACTCGTTTTGATCAAATCCATAAGACCTTATTACATGATCAAAACAGTGGTTCCAAGCTCTGGATGCCTGTTTGAGTCCATAAATGGACCTCTTGAGCTTACAAACTAGGTGTTCTTGGCCTGTTTCAATGAAACCTTGGGGTTGTTGCATATAGATCTCTTCATCAAGACTTCCGTTAAGGAAAGCTGTCTTGACATCCATTTGTCAGATTTCAAAGTCTAAATGCGCAAAGAATCGATAAGAGAATATTGGATGGACTTAAGCATGGCTACGGGCGAAAAAGTTTCCTCATAATCGATCCCTTCTTTCTAAGTATAATCTTTCGCCACTAGTCCTGCTTTGAAGGTTTCCACCCTCCCGTCCGGTCCTCTTTTCCTCTTATATACCCACTTGCATCCAATGAGTTTGACCCCATTAAATGGTTCGACTAGCTCCCACACTCTATTATGAAACATAGAACCAATTTCGGCTTTCATTGTTGTTTGCCAAGAATCAGATCCTTATCTTGGAGTGCCTCGTCAGATGTCCATGGGTCTCGATTCGCCTTGTCCGGGAATCAAGTTCGAGGACTCTCCTATTCCCATGAATCTCTAAAAATTTGTTTAACAACACTCCCACTCACGACGAGGCTCCGGCCAGAAAGCGTGATCGTTTGGTATATCATCTAAGACAGTTTTGTAATCGAGGTTGCCCTCTAAGCTCATCTAAGGTAATCTCACTTCGGGTTTTTTTTGGTTCATATAGTCTTCTTCCAAAAATCTAAAGTGGGTGCCGATGACCACCTTTTTGATCTTCGGGACCATAGAACATACACCTTTTTGTTCCCTTGGGGTATCCTACAAACTTTTTAATTTCGATCGAGGATCCAATTTACCGGCTTCCTTGTCCAACACGTATGCCAGACACCCCCAAATTCTCATGTGTCTCATACTAGGCTTGCGCCCGGTCCACAATTCTTTGGGAGTTTTTGAGAACCGATTTGGATGGCACCAAGTTCAGAATGTAAGCCGTTGTTTCCAAGGCATGACCCCAGAACGACTCGGGAAGATCCGCATAACTCATCATTGATCTAACCATTTCCAAAAGAGTTCTATTTCTTCGCTCTGCAACCCCGTTTTATTGAGGGGTTCCGGGTGCAGCGAGATGGGATACAATCCCTTCATTATGTTACTTTTATGTTACTTCAAGTGTTGTTCCATTTCGAGTAACAAAGAATTGTGTGTGTTAGTTTCTGTTGAGGATTAATTTCATACACATAGAATATATTAACTTTGGTAGTATAGAAATACACTTAGCTTTTCAAATCTTAAACATTGCTTAGATCTTAGTTTGTTATGAGAAGATTCTATATGTGAATCACTCTTTACAATTTTTGTATTCACTAATCAATTTATAATGAAAATTTCGCCATAAGGCATCACAAACTATTTTATAGTTTGTGCAGATTTTAATTCATTGCAATTTGTGTTTTAGTCTTCCATTGTTCATGGTATTGCTTTGAATGTTACAACATTCATTACAACATTTTTTATTTTTTATAAACACAACCCAATCACACTTTAAATATAAATAAGAGAAAATAAATAAAGATTGATTTAGCATGCACCTTTCTCCCAATGGTGGTACCACCAGCTGTATGACCGAAGTATCATGTAGAGATGGCAAACAAATGCTTGTGGTTCTTTTCAGGTAGCTCCTCAATGTACTGTGCATAGTTAATACCAACCGAAGATGGCTGTGGAATAAAATGACCTTGCTGCTTAAACCACTCAACATCTTTCCCAAGACTTTTTGATCTCTCTAGCCCTGTATTCCTCAATTCTGCATCTACAAAATCCCAGTGCATTTATATATCAAGAAGTGATTTTCCATTGAATTTTGGAGCTGGGGATGGTTGGGGCTGTGTGTGGTTAACAAAATAAGTTCTGTTATTCCAATACATACAGTTGGAGCTAATAAGTTGTATGGAGCGTATTTTATAACTTGTTAAATTTTTTTTTATACCAGACGCTTTTACAGAGCTTATAAGCTGTTTATAAGCTCTTAAATACCTTATTAAGATCTCAAAATGAAATGTACCCCCTTGTGTAATTAGAAAAAAAAAATTGTATTTTATTATGTATAATTAGGAAAAAAATATTCAAATGTGTCTCTAAATTTCAAATCATACTCAAATATATCCCTAAATTTCGAATCATAGATCCGCCACTGTTATAAGGAGTTTATAACCTCAGTCAAACATACTCTAAGTGGAAGAAAAAAAAGAACACAAACTCTCCTGTGAAACGTGTTCATACTATGAAATTGATATCATTAATTACATTTATAAACTAATATTTACTTTTATAAAGTAATATATATAAGTGTTGTTGTATTACTTTGTAAGTGTAATTGTATAAATTTCATACTATGAACAGACTTCGTCGGAGACTTACTAAAAAACGAAATAGATGAAGCATAGTCACATTCAGGAAATGCAGCTTCCTCCACAGGCCTCTCTAGAATATCATAAGCCAAGCTACTATCCACCAAGAACTGCAAGTAGCCCTTAACATTAGGTTCCCATTTAGAGATAGGTGGGCCGTCGGGCTCTCTCTCGCCTTCCTTAACTTCATCCTTCGTGTGCAGCCTCAAAGCTGCGAACCTCATCTCCTCCTCAAGTTTCTTCTCATGATAAGAATATATGTCGACACGGTACGAACACGAAAAATTTTGTGAGAATTTATATTATAATATTTGACATGACACGACACAATAATATGACACAATAAAAAAGTACAAAGTTTCTAATAAGATACTCTCTTTGTTCCGCAATTACTTGCGTACTTATCTTATTGGGATCTACCAACATTGCTTGCACAATTCAAAAGAGGAAAACTCATCATAAACTTCATCGTCACAATATTCATAATTTTACATAAAATATTATTCCCCCCGTCCCAACATTACTTGAACACTTGTCTTATTTGGACGTCCCAACATTACTTAAACATTCCCAAAATGGAAACAAATATAATATTAATACACTCACAACACCCTTATTTTATTCCACTCAAACTTATTTTACTTGGTTTGCGTGCTATTTCCAGTGTTCAAGTCCTCATGGGACAGAGGGAGTATTAATTTTAAGCTACACATACTCACAATTCAATTTTTTTTTTTTTTTATTTTATACATAAAAATTTACAAAATTACCTCTCAAATTTATACTCATTAATCTACTTTCTTAATATGTTTGTCCACCTTTATACGTAAGTAATTCTAAGACAGAGGAAGTACGTACAAATTAATTTGGATTTCTTACTCTAAGGTACAATAGAAGAGACTCATTATTCTAGAATTAATAGCTCTCAGGTCCAAAGAATAGAGACCATTAACTCATAGGTCCAAAGTTATTTTAAATAACTCCCGGGTCCAAAAAAAAGAGATGAAACTCCTATAATACCCCCACCCTCTCACTTCTGTCGCCATTCCAATCCGCCGTCCTCTCCTCATTATTTCAATACCTTCTCTCACTCCTCTCTTCCCAAAAAAATTACCACCACCGCCACCATATGCAAGCCACCACCATAAAACCAGTCTACAGCCTTTGTACGCTCCCCACACCCTGCACATAAATTCCGACGGCCAAAATCGGTGAGTCAAGCGACGAGGGTTGAGAAAGCCGATGAAAGCAGATCGGAGGGGTTAAAGGCCGAATCTGACGGCGATGGCGACTGGGCGGCGATGGAAGCAGATCCAAGCGGGACTACGACTTTGGCGGAGCTACTACTTTCTGAAAGTTTGGATGTATGGATCTTGAAGCGTCTCTCTGCCATTCTTTTGATCTGCACACCGCCGCCACTTGCTCATCACCACCACCTACCACCAGTTGAACGCCGCCTTCGTCGCAACCTCTCCTCTCTCTTTGTGAAGAAATTCAAGAATTTTTCAGATTTGTAACTTGTTTGGGGTTTTTGAATTTTGGTGATTTTATTTTTCTTCAATTTGGGGATTTGAGTTTCGTATTTCGGACGATTTTGGGTCACTTCCTTCTGTTGGATCCATTGGATTTGAGAAAAATATGTTTTTGGAGTTCTTTGTACATGTTTCTCCGCCCATTTGGTGAGTTCACTGATTTTATTTATTTTGTTGTGCACATATGAATTTTGTGGGTGCAGAATTTTGTTTGATTTTTGTGTGTGTTCACTGAATTTTGTGTTTTGTGTGAGTTCACTGATTTTGTGTGTGTTCTGTGGGTGCAGATTTTTGTTTGATTTTTGTAGCATGCAGGTGTGTTCGTTCTTGTAAGATGTGTTCTTGATTTTTGTTATTTTCTGTTCAGATGTGTGTGTTCTTGCAAAATGGACTCTGGAGGAAGAAGACTATGGAAAAGAGAAACGTGTTGCTAGAATTTAGGGGTATTATATGGGTTTTTGGTTATGAATGTGTTCATGAAGAGATGCATAATTTTTGCATATATTCCTATATTCGTGCATCTCTTCATGTTGAAGATATGTAAATTTCTTGACTTGGAAGATATGTAATTTTTTTAATAATTTAGTTATTCTGGTAAATATTTTGGTATGTAAATGTTTTTACTCGATTATGGAGGAAGAAAACTATGGAAATGAGAAATGTTTTGCTAGATATTTTGGGGGTATATGATTTTTTGTTATGAATATGTTCATGAATAGATGCATAATTTTTGCACATGTTCATATATTTGTGCATGTTGAAAATGTAAATTTTTTAACTTGAGAGATGATATGTAATTTTTTGGATTTGGATATGTATTTTTTTTTTTGTAATTTTTTATGTATTTTTGGAAGACAATGTATTTAAATATTTGAATTTTAGATATATAAATGTTAATATTTTGTTATGAAATTTAGATATTTGGTAAATAAAACATTATGCATCTATATTCATATTGGTAAATGTTGTGACTGATTTCGAAAATGTGGGAGAGAAAATAGGGGGAGAGAGAAAATAGGTTGAATCTGCAATAATTTTAGCGCATTGGGAGGAGGGTTTGTCCTTTCAGTTACAGTAAATTTGCAGCTTTTTTTTTTTTTTCCAAGGCTGAAGACACTTAATGAAGTGAGGGTATTTAGGTAATATTAGTTCAAATTCTATGGACCTAATAGTTATAGTAGGGACCAAAATAGATCCCTAAATTTATCACTCATTATTCTAAAGTACAATTTTGATTTCGACTATGTATATGCAAAACAAAATTGTATCTTATAATAATAGAAAAATAAATTATACCTTAGATTAATAGTTTAGGTCAAATTCTACCTTAGAGCAATTATCTCAATTTATATATCAAGTCATATATACAATTGTTTTTTTAAAATATATTAAATTGACACGAACAAGACACTAACATATTGTGTCATTATCATGTCGACACGATAGTAACACGAACACAATAAATCTAAACAATAGTTCGTAATTTTTGTATCATTTTTGTGTTGTGATATCCTGTCGTTTTCGAAATTGTCATTCATATGCAATAATGGCGGTTCACCTGCACGCATGGGGAATTTTAATTTTTTATTACATTATAAATTCAATAAATTATTTAATAAAAAAATCTAATATTTTCTTAAATATAAAACATTTAGAAATTCATAGTTATATTTTTTATTTTTAAAATATAAGTAATATAATTATTATTCAAGAATTAAAACTATGATCACTATAAAAAATAGAGACATGTCCATAGAAGAATATATATATATATATATATATATATATTTATATATAGGTCATGTATTAATATGAATTCTAGTTAGTTTGTTGATGTAGAGTGCACGAAAAAGATAGGGGGCTTTGAAAAAAAGATAGAATATATACATAGGAATAGTAACACTCTTATAAATCAGATCTATACATGAACTCTATCGCTGTTATATGTAAAAACTATCACGGTTATACATAAAAAAAATTATTGTTTGAAAATATAAGTATTTTTTAAACAATGAAATTTTTTGTGCATAATAGCAATAATTTTATACATAATAATAATAATTTTTACACATAATAACAATACTAAAAAAATTAAGTTCACAGTGAAGTCGAGTTCACCCACGTTTTTTAGTTAAGCATAAAGGATATGCTGCAATAATTGTGGTTCAACTGCATGCATGGAGAATATCGATATGAGATGAAATGAGTAATTTATTACTAGTATTCTTTAGGTAGCCTTGTGGATATATTATATAATTAAATTCTGGTCCCAATCGAACCATTATATATTTCATATTTGTACACTGTAGTCGAAGTCAAAAAATTTGTGAGGGTTCTAAACTTCTAATTAGTAACCATAAGAATAAAATATGCTTACTAATAAAATAAATAAAATTTTCGTTCTGTTTTAAGAAACAAAATTGATCGCTAGCGCTTGTTCTCTCCTAAAGAGGAGAAATGGTATCTTAAATTGAGTATGAACTAGTTGTTGGATTTTTTGGTTTTGACCAAATAATTAAGTGATATTAATAATTTATTTTTGTGGAAATGAATTTAATGGGTTTGAATTCTCAAAATTAAATTTGGGTGAATGAGAAATTAATATCATTTAATATGTGGAAAAATACATTATAAATGTATTTATTATGGTAATAGTAATAAATTGTGACAAAAAAACTTTATTCCAAAGGATGTGTCCCGTAGAAAAATTGACTAATTCCTTTTGGCGAATAGTTGTCTATTTCTAAAAGTTGCGACTTTTGGAAAAATGGAGTTTATGGTGAATAGTCACAACTATTAACTATGACTTTTGGAAGTCTATATAAAGACCCCACATTGTTCATTTGATTCCATCGATTGATTGATTTCAATAATCAATTTTATATCGATAAAAAAGACAACTTTGTGAGTTGTCAAGATATTCAATTACAATTCTGCATACATGGCATTCTAGAATTGTAGTATTTGCATTAGAGTCGTGTCAAGAAAGTTCCGGATACTTGAGTCCGTTTCGCTCCGATAGTTTTTCGATTAAGAAGTCTTGCAATGGGAAAAAGCTTTTAAAGTCATTATATCTTTGGGGGCGATTATTACGATACCGTATTCAGACCGGAAAGACGGGCAATATCGTGTTACATAGAGAGAGTCCAACTCTCTTTTACCGCGCCTTTTGTGGTGGCGGTGCGACCAACGCCTTTTACCGCGAGAGATTTGTGGTGCAGCCGCACTTACCTCCCTCTTCGTTTTTTCCGATGAGGACTGCGCCTCGGCTTTTCTGGACTATGGTTGACTCCTCAAATGAACACGATGGGGAAAAATTAAATCAACGAGCGGCGATTGAGAAACAAAGTTGTTTCTGAGCTAGGGATGCGTCGCGTCGGATTCCGTATTGAATGGGATCTGGAGACGACATATTGATTTGGTCAAGGAGAGAAACGTGTGCTTTCTTCCTTAGCCAATCAAATCCCCGGGGCCAAATATAAATATATTAATTAGTACTTGATTAATGTGCCGAAATGGAGGAGGAGACAGCGCTTCGAACGGCTCTGTTCCGATGCTCTTCTTTTCCTCTTGGAAATCAAATGAGTCTATTTTAATTAGACTTAGGCCATTTGATTTACTTCGTTATGGGCCAAGTAGGCAATTAATCAAAATCAGCCATTTATAGATGTCTTCGGGCTTCGGCTGCATGGCATTTGGATCAAAGATTTGTGATGTGCCATTAATTAGATAAGTGGGTCTAATTTAATGGGCGTATAACTAATACTCCATAATTTTGGATCCCTTTGATATCAAATTCAAATTTGATTTGGGATCAACTATTTTGCGCTTGAGAGTGAAAACGTGTTTTGATTTAATCCAATTGACTCGTAAAATTCACTTGGGAATTGGTTACGAGTTGAATTTAATTTTGGCATTTTGACCATTATTAAATCAAATTCAAACTCGGATTTGTTGGGACTGACAAAACTTTAGATTTTAAGTTCCAACAAAGAATTTGGTGAATTCAAAACGTTTTGTTTTCCAATTCGTTTTGAGATTGTGTCCAAATTAATATCTGGTGAATATTAATAGATGGACAAGCAACTCGAATGTGGGGGATAGAGTCTCGCCACAGTTAACATCCGAATGTGAGAGAAAGAAATATCTCCATGGATACATTCAAATGTAAGATGGTTAACAAAGGCGTAGCCTTAAAGCTAAATGGAAAACCTACGGCGGATGGTGCCAAGTGGAATATTTTCCACAAGTGATATGGATTTGTTCAATCACGTCATTGGAAAGTCACCAAACAAGGAGATAAGATCATGTGAATCATGAAGAAATGATAGAGTGGTCCTACAATTATCTCGAAGTGTGGGGGTGACTTGTAAAGATTATGCACCAGTAGTACTTATCGATCCATAATGAACAAATCGTATATTTCCTAAAATGGAATGTGAATATCCAGGTGTTGAAAAGATACACATCAGTAAAACTGGATATTTTGACACAGACTCCAAGCCCATTAGTGAAAATGTTGGGGAGTAGTGTCATAAAAATCATTTAAACAAATATGCAATGAATTGTAAAATTATTGCATTTGGATAAAACTCGGCCGGTTAATGATGAGATGTTTTTGAGGATAACGGGTAAGGGGAATGGAGCTAAAACCCACACATGAAAGGGTGTTCATAGCGGTAACTCATCCATGATGACTGGAGGATCCCAAGAACTTGGTTCAATGAGACAACTAAGTTATGAAGCACTCAGTCATGCACTTGAAAAATACTTTTCAAGCTCATTCTCGAATCCCTTCAAGTGCAAATTGCACCTTTGGATGCGTAAACCTGATGACGTGTGGTAAGGTTAAGCTTAACAGCTTTTAATGATTCCTATACTTGTAAAAAGGTGGGGTATTGCAGGGTACTCTTGATGGGAGATCACCTATATAAGTGTGAAGTGGAGCCGCTTCAACTGACATTTCAGTACACACTTATGAATCCGAGATATGGTCCACGGCCGAAATGGACAACAACGTGAGAACCAAAAGGGTATTAGAGTCGTTATTGTGTGTATGTCATTGTCTTGGTTTACACAAAAAGTTGATCAGTTCAAGACATCGTGTTCACTGAGCAGCGAGTAAATCCGATGACATTTCACTACGAAAGGTTCAAAGCCACAAGCTACCTATCCCGATGCAATAACGGTTCGTCGGAACTTTCTTAGGTTTGCATGCATTAATTTCATTCATGTGGTGGATTGTTGGAATTTTTGGTTTTGACCAAATAATTAAGTGATATTAATAATTCATTTTTTGGAAATGAATTTAATGGGTTTGAATTCTCAAAATCAAATTTGGGTGAATGAGAAATTAATGTCATTTAATATGTGGATAAATACATTATGAATGTATTTATTATGGTAATAGTAATAAATTGTGACAAAAAGACTTTATTCCAAATGATGTGTCCCTTAGGAAAATTGACTCATTCCTTTTGGCGAATAGTTGTCTATTTCTAAAAGTTGTGACTTTTGGGAAAATGGAGTTTATGGTGAAGAGTCACAACTATTAACTATGGATTTTGGAAGTCTATATAAAGACCCCACATTGTTCATTTCATTCCATCGGTTGATTGATTTCAATAATCAATTTTATATCGATAAAAAAGACAACTTTGTGAGTTGTCAAGACATTCAATTACAATTTTGCATACATGGCATTCTAGAATTGTAGTATTTGCATTAGAGTCATGTCAAGAAAGTTCCGGATACTTGAGTCCGTTCGCCGATAGTTTTCGATTCGTAGTGCAGCGGTTGGAAAGCTTTAAAGTCGTTGTATCTTGGGGGCGATTGCCATGATACCGTATTGCACCGGAGTACGGGGCAATATCGTCTTACGGAAAGAGAGTCCAACTTCTTCTTTTTTGATCGGACAAAGTTAGTTGTTAGTTGTTAATATTTAGTACACCAAACACCCAAACACTCCACAAATTCACCAAGCCACCTTATAACTCCCATACTCCAATTCGTTCCCAAAGGGAATCGAACCTGGGTCTCCCACTCAATTGAGGAGCCCAGTGGCCAGGTGGGCTAAGCCACCTCGACTTTACAGTGTCAGAGTTTGCATAGTCATCTTTGTTTGCACCGGAGTACGGGGCAATATCATCTTACGAAAAGAGAGTCCAGCTCTTGCCTCGACTTTACAATGTCATTGTCTGCATAGTCATCTTTGTTTACACACACTAAATTAATTTTTTCCAACACTAGTATATAATTGTGTATACATATCTTTCTTGAATTGATTATTTAATTGAGTATGTATTAGTGATCATATAATTATATATGCGTTTTTGAATTAATTGAGTATTAAATTGAATATTAACTAGGGATTATATTTTTTTCCATGAATGCATATCTTTCTCAAGTACAGTATAAATGGAGCATGAACTAGGTATTTTATTTAGTTTTACACTAAAGTAGCTAAAATTAGGCGCGCACGTGTACTATTGTACAATTAGGAGTGAATATAAGACTCGCGAAGCTAGATTTATTGTTGGAAGAACTAGTACATGAGTGTACAGTGGGTTATGTAATCGGAAAATTGAATGAAACCGCATCGAACCGAACTGAATTGAACTGAATAATCGATTTAAATATGTACTAAATTTATTATTTTAATTGCTAATACAAAATTAGCTTGCAAAACACGAGTATAAAAAGTAAATTTGACAACGAATCTGGGACGAAGGTAGTATTAATGTATTTTATATTCATTAAATTGTATTGTAGATTATTGATATCCATGTAATTTAATATTGAATATATCATATGAATATTTTGGTGAGATATTAGAATATTTAATTTTTTTTTGTGATTTATAAACGCCCACCTATCCCTATGTTCGATGTGGAGTCCTATCCACATATTCATCTGAGCAAATATTCGGACTTCATGATCGCCATTGGCGCCACCGATGGAACACAATGCAGGTCATTTTCAATTACCCTGGGTGATCAAGCACATAGGTGGTTCTCAACCTTATCCGCCGCCTCGATCATGTCTTTCACACAGTTGGGGCAAAAAAAATTGTCTCATTTCTCTTCAATGTTATCTCGCCAAGTTCCGAAGCAGAGGCTAGAACATTTTTCCCAAATGAAAGGCGAGTCAGACCGAGCATACGTGGAAAGGTTTGACAAGTGTCTATTTGACGGGCCCCCGTGGAAGAGGATGTCAAGATCCTCACGGTGGTTGGGGGGCTCACCCTTAACACAGACATGTGGAAGGCCATGCATCATCAATGGCCGGACACATATGTGGAGTTCAGAGAGCGGGCTGTAAAATTTATAACCATGCAGGAGTTGCTCGTCCAATCTAGGACGGGACAAGAAGGGGCGACCAAGAAGGTGGTCGCCAACAAAAAAAGAATTGAAGGGGGTACAAAGCCCCGGGTTTGTTCAAGCCGTTGATGAGGGTTTGGAGGTCCACGCCATCAAAGACGTGCTGGACGTTTCACCCAAAATGGTGTTTAACTAGATTAAGGGTCGGGATTGGCTGCAAAAACCCCGCGAATTATCAAGGACAAGGACCAGTTAAACGCTTCCAAGTTTTGTTCGTATCACGAGTACATCGGGCACAACACTAATGAGTGTCGCGAACTACTTCGACAACTATGGAAATTGTATGAAGAGAACTGCCTGACCAGGTTTATAAAGAAGCCATTACAGAAAAAAGCCCGAGAACAAAACGCTAACGCAAAAAGAAAGCATCAAAGTAAGAAAAACTCGACAAATGACGAAGAGTTTTAAAAGCGATTAGATATGTCGAAGAAAGGGGCCCGACGACATACAAAGGCAAAACGGGGCAAGATATCAACATGATACGCCAGAACTTCGGACCGGTGGGGGGGTGTTATCAAGAGCCCACTCTTTCGAACAAAGCGGAAGAAAATGAAATTGCGCACCCTGCAGAGTGTTCACCAAATTAGTGTGGCGAGCACCTCGGCGAACACAACACCATCCCACCAGATCACTTTTTATGATGATGATCTTGATGGTATCGTGAGCCCACACAACGACTCCCTGATTATCAGTGCTCGCCTTCTGGGGATGAGAGTACATCGGCTCTTGGTCGACACCGGAGCATACGCGAACATACTCTTCTTGAAGACACTGCATCAGATGGAGAAACAAGTGGGAGACCAAAGAGATTGTCTGATGTCGTTCTCACCAAGAAAGCTAACTATGGTGAACATGGTCGAGCAGGCGAACACAGAACCCGACGATTCAAGCCAAGCCGGGTTTAGGATGAACACGAGTTCCAGATTCGAACAGGCTCCGAAACCGCCTGAGGAGAACACAGGTTCCGAAGTCGAGCAGGCTCCGAAATCCATAAATATTGACGCACATTATAGACGACCCGACCAGTTGCCTCCACAAGGTCTTCCCGACCTGGAGCCTCGAATCGGTTTCGAGTTGATGGAAGTTGAAGACGAATATCGGGGATCGATCATTGATCCTCGGTGGAAGCAAAAGTAAAGATGGGCAACCCCCGTAGAAGAGCTGGAGACAGTCCAAGCCGATCCGGCCAGGCCAGGCTTGGAGGTGTTCATCGGGTTAGAACTTTCGGAGTCGTTCTGAACATAAATGATCTCATATCTCCGCGCAAATCTGGATGTGTTCTCATGGTCACATGAGGACATGGTAGGCATCGATCCTAAGCATGCATGTCACCACCTCAATATTGACCCGACACGTAGAAATAACCGAAAGAAAGAGAGAATAAGTTGATGTGAGAAAAGTATGAGAGAATTGTTGTAAAAAATGAATGAGAAAAAAGTAATGATGTGATAATTTATCGGTGTGTATAATAAGATGGATATGGATATATTAGCGGATGCGTAAATTTGAAAAGTGACTAAATAAACAAATTTTTTTAGGGGTGTATGAATATAACATAAAATTAAAATTTCAATTGAAAAATAAATAATATTAAAAGCATGTTTGTGAATTTGTTTTCATGTTGTGATCAAATTGATATTGTTAGAAATTTTTAGTTGGGATATCATATTTTATTATATAGTACTTTCTCCGTTTCTATCTCAATTGAATATTTATTGTGCATACAAGTTTTAAGAAAATAGTTGTTTATTATTATTAAAAGGATAAAGTTATTTTTTGGTGGGGGTTAAATGGTAAAACTAGTAGTATTTATGTAAATTAAATTGGATAAAGTTGACTTTAGTATTCAAAACGGACATTTTTAGCAAATGTTCAATTTAATTATGGACGGAGGGAGTGTGTTTTATTCATATATATTAACATAAAAAAAAAAAAAAAGAAGTTGAATTTATTATGTATGTGCTATATATATTAATAAATATGATAAATATGAAATAAATTATATTTATATATATATATATATATGTATAAAAGTTAATATTTCAAACGAGGCACATATATGGGGCACGAGGTGGGAGTGATACCCAAATCAACCCCACCCACTGCGGGGCATTTTGGGGCGTGGGGAACCAAAGAACACGGGTCAAAGCGAGTTGAAGTTGTCATCCCTTGAGTAGAACTCTAGTGAAATATTGCACAATAATGGTATGTGCAATACACCACAATTAAAATAAATTAAATCAAAACTTGCGGGTCATGTGGCGGGGAGGGCGGGCTGAGCCGGTTGGGCGAATCACTTGGCTATTTACCTAATACATATTTATGCAATAATATTTTTATCAAATTGTGTTGTACCCGTACCCTAATGCTTCTGATCTATTTTTAGTGTATTTGGTTGCAGGTTCAATTTTTACTGAGCACATAATTTTTTAATTTTTTTTCAAGTTGTTTTTGTGTGTTACTATATGAACAAAAAATATTACCCTATGAAGAAAAATGTGTTACCACATGAACAAAACCAGTATAAGTGCGAAAAGAAATTTTCAGTCCAAAATTACAGATTTAAAGAACAACTTGATGTGTTACTACATGAACAAAAGAGTGTTACCCAATGAGCAAAATAATGTTACTACATGAACAAAAACCAGTACAAGAGCGAAAAAAAATCCTCAGTCCAATTTTTTTTTTCAAGTTGTTTTTGTGTGTTACTACATGAACAAAAAATGTTACCATATGAAGAAAAACGTGTTAACACGTGAACAAACCCAGTACAAGCGCGAAAAGAAATCCTCAGTCCGAAATTACAAATTTAAAGAACTTGATGTGTTACTACATGAACAAAAGAGTGTTACCCAATGAGCAAAAAAGTGTTACTACTTGAACAAAAATCAGTACAAGCGCAAAAAAAATCCGCAGTCCAAAATACTAGATTTACAGAATAGCTTAAGAAGAGTGCAAATGGATCTGAATTTCAGCACACACTTTGTGTTGAGGGATAATCCAACACCACACACATATTCTCTCTTCTTCTTGCATAATCCACACCAAAATCCAAATTGAACAAACCTGATTTCATCCAATGATTCGAGCAAAACGAAGAAAATTAAATTGGACAAGAAATTAGGGCACAAACAGCGATGAAGAAATTTGGACGCGATTGTTGCTGCGACGAGAAAAATAAGAAAGTCCATTAGCCCGCCAACAATCTGCCATAATCCGGCCCGATGCCTGACCCGCGAAAAAATGAAATTGAAAAGCCCAATTGCACATAAATTTTTACGGTCATCGCTTTGTGCATCGATTTAATTGAAATAAAAATCCTACATACGTGTACATCTTATTTTTC
Source organism: Stenogyne calaminthoides (assembly GCA_037126765.1). Taxonomy (NCBI): domain Eukaryota; kingdom Viridiplantae; phylum Streptophyta; class Magnoliopsida; order Lamiales; family Lamiaceae; genus Stenogyne; species Stenogyne calaminthoides. The sequence continues at coordinate 13,182,043 of JBBCBC010000007.1, forward strand.
TCCCCTCACACTGTACTTATATACTTTCTTAATCCCATAAAGATTAACTTACTTTCTATTTTCACCCGCTCACACTATACTTAAATATTTTCTCAATCTCATAAAGATTGACTTACTTTCTATTTTTACTCGCTCACACTATACTTATATGTTTTCTCAATCCCATAAAGATTGATTTACTTTCTATTTTCATCTGCCCTACATAAATATATTTGCTTTCTATTTGTATTTATCCCACAAAGATAAACTTATTATATTTAAGTATAAAAATTAATATGAGACAGTCTCATACATGAAACTTTATCACAAATTACACTCAATCCTCTCAAAGTGTTAAAAGCGTCAATGTCCAAATTATATTTCGTCTCACTATGAGATCGTCTCATATAAGTGAGCCTCATATTTAAGATATATAAAATGAAAATATTTTGTTTTTATTTAATGTATCTCGTTACAAGTAATTATTTTGAAAAATTAGTAGACACGGGAACAAAATAAAAAAATAAATTAAAATTTTAATGTTCTAAGTTCTGACATAACTAGGGGTGAAAATGGATCGGATACGGACGGATAGTGCTTATATTGTATCCTAAACCATATTTTTTTGCTCGAATTCGGAGTCGGATACGGAAAAGCCGGATTCGGTTACGAATTCGGAATATTCGATATACAAATACGGGACGGATATCGGACGAATCCGGGCCGGATTCGAATAACTATAATCGGATAATATATTTCAAACGAAAATCATCAAAATGTGATTGAAACACATAAAAAAAAAAAAACTATCTATGCAATATTTCATAGAAGTTCTAATGTAAATTATAAAAATTATATCTATTGCTAATAATGAAACTAAAAGTTATATCTTTCGTAACCATCACAACTCCAGCACAACATAACGCCTAAGAAGACATATATAATATTATACTGAACTTTCAAGTTGAGACTACAACACCACACTTTTCAACAAGCCATTAATTATGAATATGGAATTAGAATTTAACAAAGTATAAGAACGGTGAAGGGACGAACGTGAAGAAGTAGAGATGAGAAGAAGAAGGGATGAACGGCGAAGAAGAAGAGATGAGAAGAAGTGCGGCTGAATTATTTAGTTTCCGACTATTTTCTTAATAAAATTACATAAGTATTAAGTACTAATATTATATTATATATATATATATATTAATATAAAATATAAAATAACCAGGGGGCTTAGCTCACCTAGCCACTGGGCTTCTCATTTGAGTGGGAGACCCTCCTTTGGGAATGAATTTGGAGTTATAGGAGTTATAAGGTGGATTGGTGATTTCGTGGAGTATTTGGGTGCTTGGTGTATACTAACTACTAACAACTAACTTTGTCCGATAAAAAAAAAAAATTAAAATTAAAAAATCCGGATATCCGGAAAATATCTGATAAAATATGAAAAAACTCGAATACGGTCGGATATTATGTATTCCGAATCCGATTCGAATCCGAAGTCAACTATCCGTATCCGAATTCTTATCCGTCCGGATACTAGTTTTTTATACCGAATTCGATACTGACCGGATACGGCTCCGAATCGGTCGGGAAATATCCGATCTGTTTTCACCCGTAAACATAACACTTATAGCTTATGAGATGGGCTAGGTTCGGTTGGGCTTTGCCAATTTGTTTAGAGTATTTGGGCCTTAGACATATTGTTATGTTTCAAGGCCTTCCAGTCTTTTTATTATCAACTTTGGTTCGGTGGGTTGTAGGCTTGTAGCTCCCCACTTGTCGTTTTTTTCTTTATTTTACATAAAACAATCCATATAAATTATGAATAAATAGTTCAGACTATCTCAAAATATTTTTGATTTGATCAAGAATTTAGGGCGGAAAATATTAAATTTTCATTTTCAAGTTATATATATATATATGTAAATACATACACATATATATCAAGAATTTGTGATCACAGTCGTGGGCTAATGAAATTTTGCAAACTATTTCACGTCATTGAAACTTGGATGTTGCATTCAGAAATAGAAATAGGTGGTTTCATGCAACGGTACGAACTATATCGTTCTTCGTTTGGACAAGCATCGATAGTAAAGGAGGCAAAGATTTAACATGGGTAAGCATCGTATAGTAAAACGTCACAAGCATGACGAAATTTTGGTAGCATAGTAGACGACATCCAAGTTCAGACATCTTAAATACCAAGACACAGAACAATTTGTACAGAGGAAATTTTGAATCTTGAACTAAATCATGAAGACACGGTGATAGCAGGCTTGTTCATCATGACAGAATCAAACGGAGAATTTCACCAGAAAACTTGAACGATTTCTCCGTTTCTTCAAGACAGTGATCCTTCTGCTCCCTGCTCCAGCTCTGCATCAAATCGAACATGACATTGTTAGATAAGATCATGACATTAAAGAATACGAAAACCAGAAATTGTTTCAAGGGACAAAATTGTACTTCAGCAACTCGGTTTAGCTTATCTCTAACATTTTGCAATAGCTGGGCGAGGTCACCCTCCCATTTGTAGAACTCCAGTTCCTTCCCGTTAAGAATCTTCTCCGCTACCTGATGAGAATTAAATAGCAGGAATTAGGAAACGTCCCTCTTCCGCTTTCTGGGATTTTCGTTTACTTTATTTTAAAGTAGATGCGCACATATCCACTTATCGATTATTGTACACAATGCATTTTATATTTTGAGAATGTGTGTGAAAATAAGACATGATATAAAATGTACTAAATTGTTTTCCATCCCAGAATAAAATGGACAGCACGTGACAGCTTTCAAACAAAAAGAGGACCAAAATGGCTTTCCGTGCATCTAAAGACAATCTGCATTACTTCCCTCGTCTTTCTTATGTCTGCACAGTCATGTAAACCGAGCAAAGAATATAAAATTCTTTAAGGGCGCTTGGTTGAGGGTAAAGAGGGTTGGCAATGGGAATGATGGGGAGTCATTCCCATTAATACTGCTTGGTAATTTTTTAACCAAGAAGTAATAATGCAATCACCAACTCTATAGTGATTGACCCCTTAATGATATTCATTATCATTCACATTCCAATACTCATACCAAAAGCCCCCAATAGTAATGCAATCACCAACCCTATAGTAAACTAGGACAAACTAACGAGAAAGGTAAGCAAAACAAAATTGAGATAAGTAGAATATGACCCCTGTTTGTTCTTGGCTAAATAATACATCAACTGTGTCTCACATAAATGTCAAGAAATTATGGTTAACTTGGACCACCCTAGAGAATGCTAGGTGCTGTAAAATATTTTAACAGTAATAGTTTAGAGAAATGGTCAAATTGAATGACTTATTCAATATTACAACCTTATATGAGAACTAGCCTAAGAATGACATCTTCAATTTCATACGTTATCTTTATGAGTTTTTCTTTTAAAAATTTCATATGCTATCTTTATGTGTTTTAGACCTATGTTTTAAAAATCGGAACCGGAAGTTGAGCCGGACGACCCCAAAAAAAGGTTGGACCGGGTCGGATCGGTTGGACCGGATTGAGCCGGTGTGACGTCATAATAAATATTATATATATATATATATATATATAATATGCATAACTAAAAAAAAAAACAAAATATAGAGTATGATAAATGAATATAAAATATCTAAAGTCACTTCAAAGTTCAAGGTAACATCATTAGGCTCAACTTTACTCTCAAGCATTTCATCAAACACCTTCAATGCATCATCAACCATCCCATTCTTCACATTCCCATCAATAATACTAATCCAAGAAACCACATCCCTCACCTCACTCTCATAGAAAACTCTATTCCCACAACTTATTTCCCCACTCTCACAATAAAAATGAATCAAACTATTCCTAACAATCACATCCCCTGGCAACTCTATTTTTTGGCAATTAACTCTTGACTAAAGAAATGAAACGAGGAAGAAAATGAAATCATTGAACGTTTTCTGATTTTTTTTTAAATTTGAACGTTTTCAGTAAATAAAAAAAAATTAATGAAAAACCGCCGGTTTATCGGTTGACCGGTTTCCGGTTTTGACCGGTTTTCAACCGGTTTTTCCAGTTTTCGGGGTAGCGGTCCAATAGCGGTTTTATATACCTCTATTGAACCGGTTCAGGGCGGTTCACCGGTCCGCGGTCGACCGGGTTTTTAAAACAGAGTTTTAGACTATACTTGTGAGGTGTTTATCTCAAACCTTCCAAATAATTAAATCTTGCATACTGTCATACACTAAAGCAGCCTACACATTAAAGTAGATACTCCACAACCTTATAATTAATATATACAATCTAGATCACTAGGAAGGGAAGGGCTTGTGAGTTGGATAACTATGATTTCAAAATGCTTTCTTTTTCCCCCATGACGCAAAACTAATAACCAATGTCAAACCATGCAACTCTATAGGAACCAAGAATTTTTTAGTTAAGCTGAAATAATATTTTCAATTAAAAAGCTGACCTTTCTCCCGATCATCCTGCCACCAGCTGTGTGGGCGAAGTACGTATTATAAAAATGGCAAATGAATGCTTGTGGATCTTTTTCAGATAATTCCTCAAGGTATTGTGCATAGTTAGTACCAGGAGAAGATGGTTCTGGGATGACATGACCTTGCTCTTTAAACCATTCCAGATCTTTCTCAAGACTTCCTGATCTCTCTAGCCCTGTGTTTCTAAATTCTGCATCTGCATAACCATTTAATCGAAAATTTTAGTTGATTTAATACTATTGTCAGCCAAGAACACATCAGTCACAATTATTAAATTAGCAAAAAGAAAAAACTAGTCAATTCAAGCAACAAAGCACTCTGTTTCATCAGCTCCAAGAATCAATTAGGTGAAAATACCATGTTAACAGAACTGAATATACATCTGTAGCAAAGTATATACAGATGCCTGACTGAATGACTGAATGCCAAAACTTTTATAAGCTCACATAAACAATAAAACAAAAAAAGGTACAGATTAGATGGATGAAAAACAAGTTATCCTTTATCTCCTACCAGTTCAAACACCCTAATTTTAACACATGTTACAGGTTAATGAAATAAGTTCGTCTAAGAAGATGGAAAATTGGAAACTATATATACCGAGACATGAAAATATAGGTCACAAACCATTAATCCAAGAATCAATATGTTCTGTTCTAAAGTTACAAGAGGAAGCCCCTCAAATTACAAAACACAAAAACAAGAGAAGTGATTCAATCCAGCAAGTAAACATAGTCAAATTTCACCACCCATAAGTCATAAGCACCCCAGAATCATAGCAGGCTCCAATTCAATTCCCAGACATTAAAAACAGAACAAACAAGCAAATACAAATAACATTAACATACCCAAAAACCATATCAAAACCCAAAGCATACTCACATTCAGGGAAAGCAGATTTCTCCACAATCCTCTCAAAAGTATCATAGACCAACTTGCTATCCACCAAGAAATTCAAGTACCCCTCAACCCTAGGGTCCCACCTAGCAATAGGCTGTCCCTGTGGCTCCTTCTCCCCTTCTTTCGCCTGATCCTTCGTGTGCAATTTCATGGCCACAAATCTCATCTCCTCCACAAACCCCTTCGCCTCACCGGGATACCTCTTCTTCGGCTTCTCCGCCGTCGTAGCTGCAACCACCACCATCCTCGATTTCTTTAGGGCAAAATTCGATGTGGGGAATGACAAACGGTGGAATTGGGGCTTTTTCGAGACTTCCAATTGGGGCTTCTTGAACAAGGGTTGAGAATGGGAGATGGGTGTTATGGACGCCATTGATGGAGTATAAAAGAGTGCTGTTAATGGATGTCCAAGAAATTGGTCAAGATTGATTGAGACGGGTTAAATTATTTTGCTGATGAGTGCAAACAAGATAAGAGTGTGGAGAAAAATAAGGAGCAAGAAGGCAATTCAATTGTACTTAAGTAGAAAGTAGACTGCGGAAGCAAAGGGGGAAATATAGTAGTATTAAAAGTTTATTCCTCCATGGAAATGGTGAAATGAATAGGTTTCCCAATTTTTATATTGATCAATGATGAAGAGAAGGTGGCCCGTCACGCCACGGCAATTTGGGCCGAATGGACAGTTACGACGTCGTACAAGAAACCCCGTTGATTAATTTGGTGACATGGTGTTCTTGAAGCCATCAATTTTCTTATCCCAAGTCCCAATATCACTAGTTACTAGAAAAACATACAATAATTTTTTATTGTGTTTGAAGATATCTTCACCACCTTATTAGGCGCAAGAATGAAAATAGTTCGATATATTTGCTATATATCTTATATTTCGTCCTATATTTTGTAAGTGTGATGAATATTGAGATAAAAAATATTTTTATCGTGTATCGTGAAAATATCTTGATATATTGTGATATATAGCAATATTGCAAAAATATATTTTTTACAATATCTTAACATATTTAGAATTTAATTATTAGCATATCTTATTATAAAATTTATAATATGTAGAGTAGAGATTAAAAAATATAGATGTAAGATTGAAATTAAATTTAAGATTAAAATTATTGAAATTAAAGAGATTTTGAAATAGAGTGATTTGATTTTGCCTAAAAATTTGTCTTTATATATAGTAGAGATTAGATAAGAAATTTGGAGTTCATGTGATTTTTTTTTTTAAATATCATTATTGTACATATAAAATATCATTATTAGTCTATTATCCATACTAAGTGTTATTATATAAAAGATAGTTTGATAAATTGTTGACATTTTATATGCATAGCAGTAATAGTAGGACAAATTGCAAAAACAAAAATATAATATATATTTGCTCCTTGTTGCACTTCAAGAACCAAACTTTAAACTTTTACAGGGTAGGTAATTAACTATTACAGTAATTTTTTTGCAAAAAAAGGACTCGGGCAATTTTAAAGATAATTTATTTTTTTTTTTTTTTTTTTTAAATTATTAATTTATAAAAAATAAATCATTTTAAAAATTTAAATGATATTTTAATCACATTTTTTAATCAATTTGAAATGTGGGAAAAATGTATATATTTTGGAATAAAATTTATAAAATATGATATGAAAAGTTTTATAAATATATATTTACCTTTTTTTTGTAGGTGTATACTTATTTTGTTTTTTTAACTAAAAATAGTATCCCGGACACTGGTTGTTGATCTGGATAGTTGACTTCGGATTCGAATCGGATTCGGAATACATAATATCCCGCCGTATTGATTTTTTTTTCATATTTTATCGGATATTTTTGATATCCGGATTTTTTTTAATTTTAATGTTTTTTTTATCGGACAAAACATTGCATACACCAACACCCAAATATAAAATATCATTATAAGTCTATAATTATCCATACTAAGTGTTATTATATAAAAGATAGTTTGATAAATTGTTGTTATTTTATATTAATATATATATAATAATAGGATAAAATTGCAAAAATATAATTTTATATATATTTGGAAACTAAATAATTCAAGAACCTTCTCATTTAAACTTTTCGTCATTCCTTCACCGTGCTTATACTTTGTTAAATTCTAATTATTCATAATTAATTTTTTTGCAAAAAAAGGGTGTTGTAGTCTCAACTTTTTAAATATAATTATATGGAGTATTTTGGAATTTTTTTTATATACTTTTAGTTTTATTAAAAATAATGATATAATTTTTATAATTTAATAATAATGAAAATTTAATGGTTTTCACATACTTTAATCAATTTTGAAACGAGAATAAATATTGATCACCATATTTTGGAATCTCATTGTCGATAGACCCTATCAGTATATCGAATATTCGGGACTTCATGTTTTATTTGACCATGAAAAAAAATATGGTTTAGGATACAATATAAGCACTATATCGAAAAATAATGACCATATATAAAAAAATAATGACGATATCGCATTAATCGCATCGAAAAGTTTTGGTATTTAAAAACTCATACCAATTTTGTATACCAAAATTTGACATACCGAAAATTTTGGTAAATAATTTTTTTTCCTACCGTACTAAAACTTTCGTTGTACAAAATTTTCGAACGATATCAATATATACCGTCCCATATCGAAATTTTCATATACTCTATCATACCGAAATATCGGTATACATAATCATTTTTTAATGAAATATCAATTTTTTTGGTATATTGAAATATCAAAGTTTTGGAATACATACTACCATGTTGTACCACAGTTCATGGTATATTAAAAAAGTCGACAATATTGGTATTTTTCAGTTTGATAAGCACGGTATACCAATTTTTTCATTAATTTTTCACCTCTATCCATGAATGTAAATGAGTGAATTTTAGAAAAGAGTACAAAAGTTAAGAACGACAAAATATTATTGTCGTGATACCTTATTTTTTATTTAGGGTTGAGAATGAAAGAAGTTAGATGTAAATTGATAAAAAAATATTTTTTAAAAAATCATTGTTTTGTCTTAAAATTGTCCGGTCCTTTTTTTGCAACAAATTAATAGTTAAGTACATACCCTGCAAAAGTCTAAAGTTAAGTCCTTAAAGTGCAACAAGGGCAAAGATAAGTTTTTTTTTTTTTGCAATTTGTCCGTAATAGTATGAGTGTTAACAGTGAGAATGTGTATGCATAATAGTGATATTCGAAAAAAAGAGTTCGCGTGTACTCGAGTTCACAAGAGACATTTTTTTATATATATAAAGGGTAGGTCTTGTGTGATACTATCTCACGGTGAGATAGATCATAATTTGAAAATGACGTTTCGATATTTTGAAGGGATTAGGAGTAATCTATGTTAATTTTTGAATCATCTCACTGTAAAACCGTCACATACAAGTTTATGCATTTTATTAATATATGAATTTTGTGAAATACAATATATATCCTGGAGTGGGTCTCATGTGCATCGTGCATTCTATAGTGTATTTAGAACCATGTAACTTGTTACACTGTAATATGTCACTTGTTGACACTGAACCGTGCAACTTGTCTAGCATATTGGTTGTACGGTTCAATGTAAACAAGTTTGTATATTTCAGTGCAACAAGTTTCATGATTTTAAAATACACTATAAAATGTGTGGTGCATTTGGTGCATACAAGGCTTAGTTATATGTCCAAGTATCTCATAATTATTTATTTATATAATTTTAACTTGTGCACTAAATTCACCACATATACTAAAATTTATAAAACGATATTAAAATTAAATAAAGTTTATATAATTAAATACATCTAAAAATTCAATTGAATTCATATAATTAAAATAATAAAGAAACCCATTTTTAAAAAAAAATCAAAAATCAATTTTTTTATGAATGGAAATGATTATCAGAATTAAATATCCTAAAAAAAATCACTAATTTAATATATATAATATTAAATATAGATTTAAAATGAAAACTTGTTAAACTTAAAAAGGTGAATTAGTGAAAAATGGAAAAAGAGAAAAATCATGATTGTTCGATTTTATGAGATCAAATAGTTTTACTTTGTGGAAAGTGAAATTCAATACTTTACTACAAAATAAGTGTGACGTCACTAGCTCAAATAGAAATTTAATAAACACATTTATTAATTGTGTTTTTATATATGTATAAAATATTCTAATACAAAAATTTAAGTATGAAATTATTTCATGCATTAAATGTGACACTTCTCAAGATTTTTTTAAAATTTAGAGCATTTCAAGTAAAAGAGAGCTCCATTTTTATTTTTTTAGTCATGTTTTTCTTTAAATATATAAGTAGGTTAGGATATGTAGAAGTGAAGAAAATACAGAAAATTCCAATTTTGAGAGAATGTGAGTCTGGGGATAAAAATATTAAAATACCAAAGCTCAATTAAGCGAGCAACTCTCATGGGTCGTTCACAGATAAAATGCGTCATTGACTTGGACGGATTTTTAAGCTAAAAATATTTGGGAAAAAAAAACAATGCACTACAAAGTCACCCCCAAGATAGCATTTTAGTGCAAATATTTTTTCCAATTACATTCCACTACATACTTGGACCATTAAAAAACTAAAATGCCTATCTTTCTCATTTATCTCTCTGCAGCTCCCTACAACTCTTTGCACACATGTCCCATTGATGAACAATATTTAATTTTTTTTCTTCACCTTTTTTCAGTATAATTTTTCCTTCTTCATTTTTGTATATTCTTTAACATTTTTCAAATTTTGTTCTTTTTACATTTTTTTTGTAAAAATTTCAAAACTATATACATCTTTTTACAACAGGAATTACATACTCCTTTACCAAAAGTGTGAAATTTTTTATCAAAAGTGTAAATTCTTAAACAAAAGTGAAATTTTTAAAGAGTAGTGAGAGTTTTTTAGGTAAAGTGAATTTTTTTTTTCATGTAGTGAGATTTTTATATGTAAAGTGAAACTTTTTTTATATATAGTGAAACCTTTTCTGTACTTTTTTTAGCCTCATTCTTTACTAATATGCACACTTATCAACCAAAATTTAGGATTAATTGTCAGGAGAGGACATATGGATTGCAATACTAATCACAATTTAAATAATAAATTGATTACATGTTTCTTTTCCGATCCAAATTAACAAGAAAATTTTCCCCAAAAATAAGCTGATTACTGAGTAGCACAATCTTAAATAACTTGTTCATACATATCCTAATACATCAACCAATATCTTAAAAGTTAAGATCTTCTGAAACTTTAAGCCACATATATTGTCTTCATCATTTTGAAACTGATCAGATTTCATAAACTTCACCTTTGCAGATAAATGCTCTTTCAATCAATCTTTAATCTTGTTTTTTATTATTTGTACTTCAACCTTTAACGGTTAACCATATATATTTATAACTTTGTAAAACATTTATTATCATCTATGAGGAAATCAAGTCCAAGAATTCACTATCTTGAACAAAGATTTTCTTGCACCAATGAAGATGAAGAAACCTGTGAAAGCCAACATGAATCTTGGAATGAGTGTGGGAGACAACAAGCATCAACTAATTTTGACAGATACTGAAAACACATGTACGTTTATCAAAAAATTCTACACTCCAACCAACACATTTGTTCCCTAATTACAAGAGCAACACAAATTGAAATCAAAATTACATTCTATCATAATTTAAAAATTTTACCCTTCCAACATTAACAAAGAACAGGAATGCAGAAAATATGAAACAAGTCTTTAACACCATGAATCTCAGTAATCCAAACTAAGAAACATCAAATTAAAGAAAACCCACAACCCTAATGAAGAAATTAAACCCCTATTTTCCTCAAAACTCACCTGACAAAATCAAAGCACCCGAATCACTTACTCTCATTAAACTCCAACAACAAGAAACACAAAAGCATATGTCCATATTTCATTCAAGCATCAACAACAAAAATAACAACTAATTTATGGGACCCATTCCAGAATCCGAGAATAGATCCGAGCACAATTATAATGACCCCAAAGGGATAGATCTGAGCAAATAAAACTTCAATTCACATAAAAATACAGTTGAAAATGAAAAAAAGATTAAAAAAAACTTCAATTCCCCGATCCGAAAAATAGATTTAAAAAAATGAAAAAAGAACTGCGTAACTGAAAAACAGATCCGCGAAAAATTATGCAAAATAAATCGAACAGCCATAGATAAAAAATTAAGTTTGACTCCAAAATTAAAAAGAAAAGAAAAATAAAAATTGGGACATACCAAGAAGAATTTTGAGGCGATTCAGAAGAGGAGCGGCGGTAAGGGGAGGCGGTGCAGTTAGTCATCGACGAGATCGACCTCATATCCATCGGAGTCCAGCCTCAAAGATTTGTGCGGTGCGACGGTGACAAACGGCGGCGGTGCGGTTGGTGAAGACGAGCGACGGTTCGACTGGCGAAGAGGGGTGGCGGTGCGGTGATTACAGAGTGAAGAACGTTTAGAGCAAGGATGAAAATATCGTTATCGCAAGACATATCACAACCTTAATTTTACGGATATATCGATATCGCAAATTTTTAAAAAAAATTTACGGAAATTATGTTCAAATTTAGAAAATTTTACATGAAATTTTATAGAGTATTATAAAAAAAATACTATTGCACATATAATTCATTTAATATCACAACAAAATAACATGTTTAAAACAAACATATTAATAATAGATTATATAAATATTGTTTGGCGTATATTAAACAATTTACAATATAATATATAATACAACATAAAATTTCTAAAATTGTATTACAATACAATTAGTACCTAAATGATAACTTATGAGGTTCAAATATAAAAAATTTAATAACATCTTTGTCCAAACATTATTAGATGTATTGCACTACTAATTTACTACCTTGAAAATATATAATATATCTCTTGCAAAATACATAGTGAAATAAATTTATAACTTATTATAAGAATACTTTATTATTGACATTACTCTTATAGTTGAGCTTTTTCCTAAAAAAAAATTACGATATTTTTTTAAAAATGCGGTATTTTGCGATTTATCCGCGATATTTTTAAAAATGCAGTATTTTGCAATTTATCCGCGACATTTCTCGATTTCCATGCAATTATATACTATGACTCAACCGATAACGATATCGATATTTTGCTATAACTCGCGATATATTCACCATAATTAAAAAAAAAATACATTACCTCCTAAAAATTGTGATGAAAAAACAAGAATACATTTTTACAATATTGTGATATATCGCGAGATATCGCGATATATCGCAATACATAGGGATATATTGGAATATATCGCGATATATCCACGATACTTGGTAAAAAAAAATTATACCTCAATATTCATATCGCACTTACGAAATATGAAATATATCGCGAACATATCGGAATATTTTCATCTTTGGTTTAGAGTTTAGAGAGAGAGAGAGTGTGAGGGAGAGATTGATTTTTGAAAATAAGTGGTAGAGAGAGAGGTGGGTGAATAATATTTGACCGATTACTTTTTCAGATAAGAGAGAAATGTGTAAATCATTTAACTGTTTTTTTTGTAGTTGAATGTAATATGAAAAAAAGTGGATTAATTTCTGGTGCAAGGCCCAAGACCCAATTAATCTTAGATACAATGATTTTTTATAATTAGTAAAAGGTGCAAATTCACATGTATAATACCTACAATGCCCTCCCAATAAATCTCACTCTCATCTCACGCTCTCTCTTTTCTCACGCTCTTTCTCTCATCTCACTCAGCCCCAAATCAAATTTCCACCGCCCCAAATCACTCAGCCCCAAAAATCAAAACCCAAGCCAGTAAAGCCGCCACCGCCGCCGTCACCGCCCAACAACCAGGATCGACGGCGGCGCCCCACCTCATCCAGCATCGAAACGCGCCACCCTCTGCAAATCACCTTTGCAAATCCAAACAATTCAATACGTTCAACTTCATCTTTCAATCCAAAAAATTCAAATTAAAAAATTACAAAAATTAAAAATTACAAAAATTACCACAAAATTCCAATAAAAAAAAAACATTACAATTTAAAATTTGATCTAAAATCCTTAAATTTACATAGGAGTATCATCTTCTAAAAATCTCAAAATTACATACTTTCATCCTCATTTCGAGATGAACATCAGAACATGTTCATCAAATTCATGAACATATATATTTCCAACTCAGTACTCATATTGACTCAGTGACTCAACACTGCAACTCGGACGTTCATCCAACACGAACTCAGTGAGTCGGGCATCCAAATGTACATCTCCAACCCAAATTAAAAATCAATAACAAATCAACAGAATCAAAGAAACCCAGAAAAAAAAGAAACCCAGAAAAAATTAGATTTCAAATAAACCCAATCAAATTCTTACAGATCTGTTCCATATTCGCATCGTCGTTGCAAAAAATCGTCGGAACCATACCCACCCGCTCCACCGCCGCCGCCCCGTGAGACTACGGCGGTGACGACTCGCAAGCCACCAAAACCCATAAAGATGAACAATTTCTATAACCTGGACGAAGCTTCAAACAACGGTGGTGAATCCCCTGAAGCTTCAAACAACGGCGAGGAATCCCACCAAAAAATTGGGGCACTCTGACGCGAACTCCGGTGGCAGAGGCCGTGGCCGATGCGTCCATGGCGGCGAGAGGTGTTGGCACAGATTTGTTAAAAACCCGTCCTGTTGGGGGGTGGTGGTGGCGAGAGGTGTTGGTGATTTGGGGCGGCGGCGGCGTCGGCAGAAGGTGGTGGTGATTTGGGTTTTGGGGGTTGGTATATTGGAGAGAGAGAGAGAGGGAGAGAGTATTTGGGTTTGAATGGGGAAAGACGTGTTTGTGGGGTTTGGGTGGGGAACTGATCTATTGTGTATTTTAATTAGTAGAGGGCATATTGGGTATTTTTTTAAAAATTTTCCACCTACTAGTAATGGTTAAAATTTTGTGGACCTAGTATGGATGAAAACAGATCGGATATTTCTCGATCGATCTGGAGTCGTATTCGGTCGGTATCGAATTCGGTATAAAAAATTAGTATCCGGGCGAATACGGATTCGGATACGAATAATTGACTTCTGATTTGGAATCGGATTCGGAATACATAATATCCGACCGTATTCGAGTTTTCCCATATTTTATCGGATATTATCCGGATAATAAATCTGGATATTCAGATTTTTTAATATATTTTTTTAAAAAAACATGAAATTATCACCTCCGATTGGAAGTGTCGGGCCTCCGGTATCTCAAACCGCGTGTAAATTGGTCAAAATCGGAAAAAGAGGAGTCGAACGTGAAGTGGTTGAACCGGCGAAGATCTGTCAACCTGACTCCACAAACTCGCCGGCATCGATCGTGCGTGGCGGCGATTGCCCAATTTTAATGTGAAATTTTGCAGAGGTTTGACGAAGACGATGAACCAGATTTGCGTCGCTGATTTTGTTTTTGGCTTTTCTCGTATGAAACCAAATTAGGTTTCAAATATTAATTTAATACCTTAATTTTCTCCTTTAATGGGTCATGACCACACCCAAACTATTACTTTATGGGTCATGACCATAAAAAATATGGCCTAGATATATGGTACATGGAGTGAGTTAATTTTTTTTTTTCTACAACAGTTTTTATTTCTTTTTTATGATTGTTTTTTAGTTTTTTATTTGTGGAATGTATTATGGTATATACATATTTTAGGATGTGTATACTTATTTTATATTGAATTTATTAGATATATATGTTTAAATTTTTATAGGTGTATACTTATTTTATTTTTTAACTAAATAAAGGAAATATTAAAAAATAAGTAGTAATTATTTCAAACGGTTGAACCGGTCCGACCGGTTGAATCGCTGACCGGTAGTTTGTCCGGTTCGATCACCGATTCGATTATGAAAACACTGTTTGATACTCTTTGACTTGGTCTTATCAATTTGGTGGTTCAATGCATATTGTTGGCAGGTTGCTTGTGCTTTCTACTTTTCTACTTTATAGAGTCTATATTAATTGCATACTAATTTGTAGAGTCTACTCAATATTTAATATTATTTATTTGAATAGAATTTTATCAATTTATTTTTGTATAATTAAAAAAAAAAATCACCAACCGCCTAGGCGCTAGGCGGCCAGAATCTGTCCGACTGACGATTTTCGACTTCTACACCCTTGATAATAATATACTCCCTCCTATTCAAAATATAAGATGTTTGACTTATTGCATTATTTACTTTTTATTTGATGTTCTGACTTTTATTTCCCTACACTACCCATATTTAATATTATTTCTTTACTTTCTTGTTTTACTCATAATCATGTCATTAAAGATAATTTATCATTAAATAAGGTTAATTTTGGTATAATTTTTCTTTATTAATAAACGTGCAAAAGGTCAAAACATCTTATATTTTTAATAAGAGAGAATAATATTAGTACTTAATACTTATGTAATTTTATTAAGAAAATAGACGGAGTGGTGATGTAGTCTCAACTTGAAAGTTTAGTATAATATTATTTATGTCTTCTTAGACGTTATGTTGTGCTGGAGTGGTGATGTTTACAAAGGATATAGCTTTTAGTTTCATATTATTAGCAGTAGATATACTTTTTATAATTTGCATTAGAACTTCTATGAAATATTGCATAGCTAGTTTTTTTTTATGTGTTTCAATCACATTTTGATGATTATCCGATTATAGTTATTCGAATCCGGCCCGGATTCGTCCGATATCCGTCCCATATCCGTATACCGAATATTCCAAATTCGTATCCGAATCCGGCTTTTCTGTATCCGACTTCGAATTCGAGAAAAAAATATGGTTTAGGATACGGTATAAGCACTATCCGTCCGTATCCGATCCATTTTCACCCCTACCTAGTAGTAATGTGGTGGGGATTTTTGCACCTCCCAGTAATTTTCTCTATGAAAAAGTGATTGTATTAAGTTGTAAGGGTACTCAAAATCTTGTATTAGGTTGTAATTTTCTCAAAATATTTTTCTTACTACTCCCCCACAAGTGCATACGGGATCGTTATAGTAGAAAATAAAATATAGGGACCAAGTAATATCGAACTACGGAATTTAGAATTACGGTGTGACCCTAATGCTATGTGTCATTATGCTATTATAGTTGCGAACGCAAAGAAAAAAAAACAAATAAATAAAAAATAATAAAAGAGGCACCCGATTAGGTAGGATTAAGGAAAAAAGAATTTGAATTAAAGTGATGATCAAATTATAAAAATTAAATAAATAAATAAAATCATCTTAATTTATTTATCAATCTGTGACAGGGACTAAATAGTAAATACTCGTCATATGGACGATGATAAGCTTGAATTTCTTCTTTTAAAAAAGAACCCCAGATAGAGCTGTGAATTAATCTAGTCTAGGAACTTGAGCTACCGTTGCTCGAAATTCATTACTTTGATTATCCAATCTCAGATTCTAGAGCAGCTAGAAACTCGATCGCTTGGATTTGCTGCTAATTGAGTCACCGCAAAATTTATCAATTAATTCGTCTTTCAATTGATCCAAGGTAAGTGTCGCATATTGATAAAGGATGAGGGAATTATGAAATTTCAATTCGAGATAAAATCGTAAAGGATCATGTAGCGTTGTCCATGCTCACAAATAGTTTTGTACATTTTTTTTTATCAATTTTAATCCTTTTGATGTCGATTTTGATTATTATGGTTAGAAAATTGTCCTAATTTTTTTATTCTGATCAAATTAACAGTCGCCACCACTCATTTGAATCGTCTCTCATCCACAAAGTAATTTAATTCCAAGCTTCGATTATATTTATCCCAAGATTCATGACTTTTAAAAACACTAATTCTGAGTGATTAACGGTGAGGTGAGGGTCGAGGGTTATACTATTATTTTACTCTCGTTGAATACATTTTACATGACATTAGGTATTCTACAACATTTTTTCGATAACATTTTCAACTAAAATTCAAAATTTTCACAAAAAATAATCAAAATTGATAAAGTAAAAATTTAAAGGGTTAATTCTAAATAAATACATGACATTTAAGTCAAATATTAATTTAATCACGACTTTCAAAATTATTGTATTAAAGCTCAACCTTTAATATTTTTGATAATCGATACACGTTTTATTTTCTCCGGCCTGGAAGAGATGACATGATTCACCGGAGCATGTGTATACTTGCTTGATAGGATGACACATATTAAATATATTTTTTAATTATTTCACATTATATTACACATCCTCTATCATTAACATTTTTTAAATAAATTAAAGCGCAAAACATAAATTAAAAGAAGAAAATCTAAAACAAACAAACAAAACAATTAAAATATAAATCAAAAAAAAAAAAAAACAAATAGTTCATCTTCATTATATCTTCATCTTCACCCTTCCATCGCCACATCTTCACCAAAAAGTTGATTGATTCTGCAAAACCCAAAACCCTCTTAATCGCAAAATAACAGACCCTCATCCCCAAAATCGAGTTATGTGAATCCCCAAAATTGGGGTTTGCACAAAAATCCCAGAATTCCCAATGCAAATTTGCAGAACTACACATCAAATAAACAATAATTAAAATAAATCTCAAATTGCAAATAAAATTTCTATCCATCTCATAAATTGATTGAATCTCAATAAACACATCTCAAATTTAGTTTAAGGAGGTGGGTGGCAATGAGAACAACATGAGAGGGGTTGAGGAGGTGGTGATAGATAATGAGTGGATTGAAGGGGGCGGGAGAAATTGGGGATTTCATTTAATTTTGGAACATGAGAACATGTTTAATTTTGAAACATTGTCGACGACAATTACTTTTTAAGTTTTAGAATTTAGATTTAAATATTTTAGTTTTTTTTTTTAGATTATGTTTTTTTTAATTCACCTTTTTAATATTTTTAATATATATGATTTGTACATTTTATCCTACGTTTAGTCTGACGTGACAGCTGACATGACAAAAATAATAGTTTTGACGAGCCACATCATTTATTCATGGCTGAAGGAAAATTTTTTTTTATTAATTTGCAACAACATCAAAAGTTTGACTTTTATAGAATAATTTTAAAGATCGTGATTAAATTGATATTTGGCTTAAATATGTGTATTTATTTAGAATTAATCCAAATTTAAAGGACTGTTCATGCATACAATTAAAATTACAGTCACTCCCATAAACATTTACTAGAGTAGTCCCTTTCTAGTTTATACTCTTCCTGTCATATGAGATTAAGAGCACCTTAGGTAAAAAAAAAAATCATATGCTAATTACCACTCATGAATTATACTATATGCTAAAATTAGACCTGAAGCTTCTGTACTCTACTTGCTAATTATGTTTTGAAACTGTAAATTAGATCCTGTCAAAATAAAAAAAATACTGTAAATTAGTTTTTTTTTTCCTACAAATAATCCATTGAGTAGTCGTCCCATGTGATGTGCCTTCCTTATCATCATCATATATTAATAAATACTATATAACTATATATATCTAGAAATTTGATCCCACCCAAACTCTATGGTATTTCTCATAAGCATTTAGTGAATATTGATAAAATGGTGGGGTAGAAAAAATTTATATATTTCCATGATAAAGTGATTTATGTAGAAAGAGTTATTTATTATATATGTGATAAAGTGATAAAATGATAATTATCATTTAATTAGTTTCTTTAATTAATTTAATCTTCTCATTAATTATATAAACCTAAACCATATAACACATTATATTTAGGGGTGAGCCGGGTGAACCATGAATCACCATAATACACAAAACCAACCACTTAAGTTCGGGTTCAATTTTGTTGGGTTGACCGAAAAAACCGAAAATTTAACAATACATAAAAAAAAAAATATAATTAATGAAATTGGGTAAAATATAGAATATATATAAATGAGAAAATTGAATTAATTAAAGAAACTAATTAAATGATGGTAAAAGGGATGATGATACAACCCGCCTTATATCCTCCAAATCTACGGTTGGTGTTTGATGTTGTCATCTTGCCCAACATTTGGCAAATCAAAAATATTTAGAAAATTTAAATAAAATAATCAAGAAAATTAAAACATCAAGAAAAGATAAATTAGTCACAAGTTTAATTACCATTCTCAAAAAGTTGTTTTTGAAATATAGAACTTCGTGAATTTCAAGCCAATCTTCCCACACACCAAAAAAAGTTGACTTTTATATTAAAGAACTAAAAAGTGTGCAACGTTTTTACTAAATAAAGAGTCGGAACTGTGAAGTTCACACTCCACCACTTTAAACATGTATTTCCCTCTAACATAAAAAGTTCTAGTTCGCTTTTATTCCATCTACACTTCCATTCTTATTATATCTAGCTTTAGACAAACTCATCATCACCATCTATTTCACAATGGGACACACCACTTAGAACGTGACTTGTTGCCACTATCAACTTCACTCAACGGGTTGAACTTATTCTCATACTCCCTAAACACCTCAAAAAGCTCATTCCTCACAGATTGAAAGATGGTGACCTTTTTTATATTATCCAAAAGCCTAATTTATGATCAAAAACATTAGCCCAAAAATGATTTTATTCTATTTTTTCCACAAATATTTATCAAATTTCTTTTTTCATAGACTCACCCAAATTTTTAGTATCCCTATCCCATTTTACCCTTCCAATCATTCAAAATGCAAAGACAAATCGCTAATCTCACTTAAAATGTTAGATGACATAAAATATGTATTAGATGTGACATAAAATGAACCAATTTGAATTTCAATAAATCAAAGATATTTATTTAATACAAGTCCAATCAAGCCAGCAGATTGAACTTTTTTCCTCCCCCAAACTTATAACTTTATATGTCAAATGCCCTTTCAAACTTTTATTGTACTAAGCATGGTGTAGGTTGAATTCCACCAAATATACAATGAAAAGTCTTCTCTTTAAATTTTTCATTTAATTAGTTTCTTTAATTAATTTAATCTTCTCATTAATTATATAAACCTAAACTCTAAACTATAAACCCTAAACCATGAACCATTGAACACATTTTTCAATCACCAATCAAGAAACAAATGAACCACTACCAAAAGCCGGGTTCGGGTACAAAATTGCGGATTGAGTCCTAATTATCAATGAAAAAAAAATATAGTTAATGAAATTGGGTAAAAATATAGAATATATATAAATTAGAAGATTGAATTAATTGGAAGAAACTTAAATGGTAGTTCATAAATTATGGTGGCAAGACTAATCTCATCCCCGATCAAATTTCCAAGTACTAACAATAACACAACTACCATCAAGATCGGACTCCAAATTCAACAATCCTTGTTTCAATTCTTGAAAGTGGGTTTTCCATGATTTTCTATAGTGGCCATTTAGTGATGAAGTACCATTTTTTTAGGATCACATCAAGTATCAACTTACATGGATGCACATATTGTATATCAAATTCATTCTTGATTTTCTTGAAGTGTGGCCACACCTTTGGATTTGGATCGGTTTTCTTCACTTTATTATCCATATGATCGAGAATTCATGGATTTTCGTAAAGGAATTTATGCTTCTTCTTCTTCCAATTGTTCATTTTCTTCTTCTTCCACGCAGCCACACCTCCTTTCGAAGTTAGTGTATTAGAGCTTGACATCTACATACATGAAACAAATCGAACTTAGAGTATGCAACATTTGTTTAACATTTAAAAATGTAAAATGATATATTTCTAGAGATTATAGGTTTGTCCTTGCTTTGCTCCAACTATCATTGTAAATTAGTTTTGAAACTGTAAATTATGGTTTTTTTTTTCTACAAATAATCCATTGAGTAGTCTTCCCATGTGATGTGCCTTCCTTATCATCATCATATATTAATAAATAACTATATAACTATATATAATATTATATATAATCTAGAATATAATACCATATGTCCCTGGTACTGAGATATAGCCCAAACTTTATTTATAAATTAAGCACCCTTCTCATTCATTATTTTTTGATTTCAAGTTTTCAAATAACTTATCTTAATTAACAAACCATACGGAATATTGTTAATGTATACTAAGTTTTGGGTATATAGAAAATATTTTTGTTTATTAGTATTTTATATTCATATATGGACCAAGATAAAATAAAGAAAAAACATCACAATCTAATATTAGAATTGGAAGGTAAGATTCAGATTAGAAAAAGCTAAGATTGTTTATTAATATTTTATGTGATAAAATGAATAAAATGATAAAAAGTGATAAGATTCAAAGATCATACAAATAACTTTATCAAAAAACAGTTTTACAATGCAATCCTAAAAAAAATAAATGAATGACGCAAATTTACCAAAATAAATAGATATGTGAAAAAGTTAAACTTAAGTTTGGAGCAGACTGGAGGGATAGGTTGGACTTATTGGTGAGTGAAAAGGCGGATGGAAATATAACTATATATAATCCAGAATAGAATATTAATATATATCCATACCGGATATATATATGAGCACACTTATATTCTTGACAATGCGTCATGGCTCACATATCTGGTGGGCTCTAAACAATTCATGGAGATGGGTTACACTTTGGGAATATAATTGAAATCAGGTCATACTTTACAAAAGTCCAAGAGTAATGTAAAATAATAATATATATGCCAAAAATTAATAAGAGGAAAAATTATAAGAAGAAATTATTATTTAGAAATCCAAAATAGTTCAACTTTTTAGTATTTTTTTGAAAATGATTCCACAATGCTGTTTTTTGTCAATATTTGGCGACATCAGAAACTGAGCAATTTAAATAGTTGTGGAACTAATTAATTTATTCCATTGGGAAGTTATATTTTCAAAAAGAGTAAAAAGTTAAGAGATGATGAATTTGGATGATTTTGGATTTAATCTCCTTTAGGAAACCAATAACATTTTAATTCAGTTCAGGTATTCCATTGCAATAACATACAAATCGGTACATATATATACATACGATTTTGACATGAAACTCGATAATGATCTAGTTTTTTATTGATTTTTATGACAAACACAAAACTAGAATGTATATCCATCGATAATAAGTCAATAGTCATTGATCTTGGAACAAACCCTTCTAATCTCCCCTTGTGTACCATTTTTGACC
This sequence comes from Stenogyne calaminthoides, assembly GCA_037126765.1. Taxonomy (NCBI): domain Eukaryota; kingdom Viridiplantae; phylum Streptophyta; class Magnoliopsida; order Lamiales; family Lamiaceae; genus Stenogyne; species Stenogyne calaminthoides. The sequence continues at coordinate 13,204,523 of JBBCBC010000007.1, forward strand.
TCAATGCTACTCATTTTGACCATAGATTTTGAGAAGCCTGAATTAAACCTAAGGCCAAGTATGCCTCTTATTTTCCCTGCAAAGTTATCAACAATTTGACGTGTTTTAGAGTCCCCATAGAGCCTTTGGTCCGACTCGAGAATGGCGTAGCCATCCCTCACGTTCTTGAAGAAGCTTAAGTCGAATGACAACTCACTATTTTGGTCGAGAGCCACTCTCCGTCCTCCGGGCAAAGGGTTTGTAATTGTGTCAAGAATGATTGGCTTATGCTTGGATCTGCATTCCCGGTTATTGTGAAGTTGTAGAGACGGTATTGTATCAAACGGCAGCTTGTTTGCCCGATAGTATGTGCTCCTGCACGCACTTATGAGAATTTAGGTCAATGCTGAATAAAGTTGAACTACGAAAACAATTAACCCATAATGACATAAATTGTGTCATTATAACTTTTCTAATTAAAAGTCTTCAATGAGAGGAAATAATTTTTAATGACAGGATTTTTGTTATTATAATTGGTCAATTTTCTTATAGTTCTTATATTTAACTTTTTTTTTTTAAGACTTCTTCTAAATAATTGAATATGCATGGAATAGGAAAATATGACTAGGTCCTATCCAAGCCCACAATGTGCTCTATTAACTCTTCTTGAAAATGAAGACTATTGTCATCTAATAATTCTCTAACTCGATTAAAAAAAAAAATTGGTAGAGAAAAGGGTTATTCTTTTAGGCACGTTTGGTTCGCGGAATTGACCACGATAGGATGAAATTAGCATTTTAATCTTACGTAATTGGTTGTTTGATTTGTAGGATGAGGGTCCAGAATACATTTACAATCCAATTATAAAAATATGTTTAATCCCTATATGAAGGGATGTGTTTATCCCATATGGAACGTGAGATTAAAATTTTAATCCATAAATTGATTTTTCAATACACGGTGAAGAGTTGAAATCCTACAATTGAAACACATATCTTGATTCAAACAATTCAATCAAATCAATTCAATCTTACCTAATTCTACTCAATTCTATCATAATGAATCAATTTAGTCTCGTGACTCAATAGAAAATTGTGAATTAATTAATAGTGTGAAAAAGCATACTATATTTTTTACCGATCAAGATCACATATTCCACTTGGGTGTATCATTTTTTATTTTATTATTTTTAATACATAACACATGTCATAAAGTAATAATTTGTCATTTTTACATGTGTGATGAATTGAAATTAGTGAATCACAAATTGAAACAATAAATTGAATTTTGAAATTTTTGCTAGTTAATTACGTACCGACTAGCGTGACAAGATCATAGTCATCAAGGCCTTTGTTGCAAATTTCTGCCTCTGGATTTCAACGGTGTCAAAAGGACTAGGTAAGTTGGAAACTTCAGAAGACAGAAATCCTTCCATCTCTTCTTCCTGTTGGCACTCGCCACCTTGGCCCACCTATCTGAAATATATATATATATATATATATATATATATATATACAAATAAAAATAATATTCTGGTACATAGGTTGATATAACATAAACTTGTATATACGTAAACACCACAAAAAATTGACTTGTAGTAACATATCTAGTCAATATTGTTTTCCTAGCTAAACTCTTTAATGTCTGGAATCATGTCATTATTCTCAACTTATATTTTTAATGACGGGATTTTGTCATTACAGGTCAATATTCTTGAAGTGAAACCTATATATGCAAATTAAACTATGGTTGAAAATAGAAGTAAAACCAAATAGAATGAATCAATCACCAGATCAACAGCATCAGGAGCTGACAATGCTAATATATCAGCACACGAGACGACACCAGAGCACGCCGCCTCAAGCTGTGATTTTGCATCATCAATGACTTCGAAACCTCTCAACCCGAGATTGGGGACCGCTTTTCTTTCAGAAGTTGGTGTATCGATCAAAACTGAACCATCACACCCCTGTACAAGTAGATCAAAAATTCATTCAAAATTCGAGTGCGAATGTGTGTGTGTGGTGGGGGAGTAAAAAATATTACTTGAACAAAACAGTCATGGAAATGCATCCTAAGCAAAGCAGCAGCCAGGGTAGCATCTTTCTTGAAATAGGCTTCGACTGTGGATCGTACTATGGACTCTGCTTTTGGACACGACGACGAATAGAACCCCGTGCTCAAGCTCCCCTGTCCTAACACTGGAGTCGACATCATCATCGCGTTCATGATGATTGGTACAATCACGAGCAGAGGAGAAACTAAGTATAGAGCCTCCATTACAGAAGTAATTACTTTTGTTTTAAGAATTCTTGGCTAACATTTGCTATGGTGTATATATGCATGTGAACTCATATAGATATATAGTTTCATATATGCGCATTGCAGCCTAATGGACATTAGACGTGTTAGGCATTAACAAAAAAATTGTGACATGAGGAGTCATTTTGGTTGCTTTTTAGGTATCAAGTTGTGTGGGTACTTAGTGGTGTCATTTTGTTGCCTTAATTATACCTTAACTGCGCCTACGTAGAATCTCATTTGTTGAGGAAAATGTAAAGAATGAGAGCACAAGATCCTTTATTTCAATTGGAAGATTTATATGACGTCATCCATTTATAGTTGATGCTTTCTGAGAGACTTACAGATAAGTACATTTCAGGATTGCAACGTACAAAACAGTTGCATATATGTAGGTATATTTGCACTTTCGCGTGCAACTTTAACTTTATATGCAATTCCGTTTGTACCTATTAATAATTTGCACAAAAAAATTGTATCTATCAGTTATTTTTTCAATGCTATTTGCAATTTCAAATGTGAGATCCATATACCATGAAATCAGAAGCCAAACTAAACAGTCGATTGTTCTTCGATTATGTTCATGCTGCAAGAAGCAAAAAGATAGAAAGCACAGAACAGTAGATGCACAGTCACTTAATATTTTGATTAGATAACATACATTCAGTTGTGATTGAAGCCATAGATATACTATGGTACAAAATCAGTGAAACGAGGGCAAAACAAGAGAAACTAACAAGTATAATTCCCAAAACCTCAAACTATGTCAAGCCTTCCCGTTTGTCACCATTCCATCACAAATGCCTCCTCCATCAGTTCCCAATTCACTTGCGGTTGAATCTATGAGCCACTGCAAAGAAATGCTTTGAGCAGCGTTTCACATAGATTTACTTATCTTAATAAATGAAGCATCACAGGATAGGGGAAAGTTGGAAGAAAATGTCTAATTTCTCTTGGAAAACCAAACGCGACAGATATTTTGGAACAGTTTTGTTTTTTCTAAAACGACAATTCATTTGTTCCGGAGGGAGTACAAACCTAATGTCTTCTTTGTGACAAAAAATGATTCATAAAGGACATCTTCAATCTAATCCCAGAATCCTTGTATTAATTTTCTAATGAAAGTTGAAACTATTAACTTGAATTTCCCCCAAAAGTTACATTCTTCAATTGCTGTCAATTGTTTTCTTATTTATTTAATTAACTTATAAAGCTTCTTATATATTCGCTTGGTCATCCATCACCCAGCCAGTAGTCATGAGACAATTTCATCTCTAAATTTTTGGCATTAAAGTTGTGTTTGCTGAAACTATTATTTCCTTGCAGGAATTATACTTCATTTTCGACAAAATTAATTTTTTTAAGATGACAATTGCATACAGCAGAAACAGTTGAAATAATGCTGCTTCACAGAACTATACAGTAGTAAGCAAAGCTTAGAATTGCCTACAAAATAGAAAGAAAGGAATATGTATAGTGTTTTAGACAGGCTAACCTGGAGTTCTTGTTCTGATTTTTTGGATCTCTCCTCAAAATCTCTCATTTGCAAATAACATTTATGCAACTGCACCAGTGACAACACTTAGAAAGAACTACCTTGGCTAATTGTAAGGATTTTTAATTTGAATAAAAATAGAAGCTGATGTTACATCATCACACTACCTTGGCTAATTGTATGCTACGGCGAGAGGTAAGCTTCTTTGTTGCAATTAGTGAATCTTCAAGTTTCTAGGGTCACAAAAATTATATTTACGAAAAGCACAACGAACTAAAAAACAAATAACATGCTAGAAAATCCTAATATAAAACCTATATCAGCAAAACAAACTATTTACCTGGTACTTTTCCTGCAATTTAGAAACTTCTTCTTGTTTGTCTGCAACTAATTCTTCCATATGAGATATCTGGTCAGAAAGTCGGACAGTATTATTCTATATTGTAATCAGAGTTTCACAAGAACAAGAATAGTAGGCCCACCAACCAAAAGTCTCAAAATCCTTTCATGAAGTTGCTTTTCAAAAAAAAATTAAAAAATTGGCCCACAAAAGAGACACAAATTATAAAACATACAAATCGCCACTGATAAATTAATTCTAATACAAAATAAGAGCAGTGTATGGATGAAAATCTTTGTTATGTTCAATTGTAAAGCAAGGTTTGGAGAGCATTGAGGAAGGTGATGTTGATCTAGACAAAATCTTTATGTAAGGCATATTGAAATTGAATGCTAGGTTTTAATAATTTTATCTAGTCTATACGAAGTCTTTATATATACCTCCTTACGAAATTCTTCAAGCTTCTGATTTGAAACTGCCAATTTGCTTTCGCCCTATTGATGCAGAAAATAATTAGTTGTGATAGTAGTCGACCAGATTTCAAACAGATGTAGAGAGCTCAACCTGATCATCATTGTAAGACTCCAAAGAGAACTCTCTACTCCCACGATCATCAAATTTAGACCTGTTCAGGAATATATAGTTACAACTTCTACAGCAGCTTATCTTCAAATAAACTACAAGTAAGATGACCAGAATGTAGCACACAACAGTAAATACTAACAAGCTAGTCCCTCATCGAAGTTGACTCTGCAATATATTCAATCGTTTAAATAGTTAACAAAACCATACAAAATTTCCATGTTTATCTGCCTGAATGATTATTCGGAAAAAGCCAAAAAGGTCAATAACGATTTTTATGAATGATGTCTAATGCAAACCAAATTCTTGGATCAAGTCACATAACTGCTTTCCTTTACAGATTTTAGGGATTCAGTTTTGAAGTTTATTCTATAGGCTTCAATTATCATTTGTTAAAAACCTTTTATTCATCCAATAGTAAACCACACAATGCATAAAGGAAATGCAAATAAACAGAGAAACAATAAACAATTGCATCAACTATCTCTGAGAAGGAATTTATGACAGAAATTAATAGAGATACTTCTTGCTGTTTTCTATCGATAACAAGTACAAAGCCCAAAACTTGTACCTCCGCACAAATCGAACTTGTTGCTCTTTATTGTGGTCCCCACTTATATGACGAGAGGTGTTCTTCTGTTGCTCATTATTCTTTTCACTGTCTCTTCCCCACTCACGCTTACGTTTTCGTCCATTCTCCACCTCCACATCATCCACGTGTCTACTGTACTCCCTCAATCTCTCTTCATCCACATAATGATCCCTTGTACGATCATGACCATGAGTACGCTCACGACCTCTCTCCCTGTTTAGGTCATAGTCTTGAGACCTTTCCTTATGTCCCTCCGGCAGATGACGATGATCATAATTATCAACTCTTCCTCTACCTCTATCACCTCCAATATTCCTATCCAAATCATGTCCAAAACTATCACGGTTCAAGTTTGGTCTCCCGCTACCCCTAGTCTTCACGTCATTGACCTTAACAATTCGCCCATTAACGGTCTGGACCAAAGCTTTATTGCATCAGTATATTTTGAGGGATTAACAGCTAAAAGTGATACAACAGAACACATGAATAGGAAGTTTGTGCCTAGAGCATTGTGCAATACAAAATACTCCCTTCGTCCTACAAAGATAGGCTTACGGGTTTTTTCACATAGATTAAGGAATGAAAATTGTTATAGTTATACATTAAATTTTTGCTTTGTTTTCCCATTTTGCCCTGATGTCTACTCATTTCCCACGATACTTACTAGTTCTTAGATATAGATTTTGAAAAAGAAAAAAAAAACAAGATACATTAAATAGGGGTGAAGATGGAAATGAAAAATTAATCATATGTTTAGCAAGTCGGCCTATCTTTACACGACGAAGGGAGTATAAATTTGATATTCTTATTCAGTTATAAATGAGAGAGATGGGGAGAGAATATGGCACCTTGCCATCCATTTCCTTGATGGCTTGCATTGCTGATCTTTGATTCGCGAAAGTAACAAATCCATAGCATTTCCCACCAACAGCTCGGTCATTGATTATCTGTAAATCAGATAAAAACGGTTTTTGCTTAATGCCCATAGTATAAAGTTACTTGGGGCAAGAACAGGGAGATGCTATAGATTCCCAAATGCTGATTCAAGATACTCCTCAAATGAGATGAAACAGAAAGCAGTATGACAGTAGAACTTTAGAATAGAATAAACTCCGGCTATTATATACATCAGCTCATTGATAAATAAATGTGTCCAACCATAGAGGCTTGTCAATATTTGCCTCAATTTTTAAGTGCATAGATATAAGAGGTTGAAAATCTTTATTTTTTTAACATATTAAGTACTCGAGGCTCAATCTGTCTGCTCTTGATTTCAATAAAATCACTTTGCAGGCAGAAAGAAGCTCTAAAATTCAAAATCCCTTCTATAAGGCAAATAAAGTCTTGTAATGCTTCCAACTTAATAAAGATACGATCATTAATAAAACTCCCAGGAAACACCCGAAACAAAATATCCCCTGTGCAGGATCACGAAACTGGAAAAATAGAAAGTTGTGTTTAAATTAAGAGATTTCAAGCCCACCAAACCACTCACATGTAGAGCTATGAACAACTGAACCCATCCAAACAACATCAATCCAATTTTTTATTATGCATTTAAAATCCATATCAGACCAAACACAACTAACTTGCACATTATATACCATAGCATATTATAGCAGTAGCTTCAATGAACAGAATGAGCTTCTACAACAAGAGAGATTCGTAAATAACAACTTGGTAATGGAAACTCAAAAGTAAAAAAAAAAAAGGAAATCAAAATCAACCTTACGAAGGTTTAGTCCCGAATGCTCAAATTCAGTAAAATTATTAAATAAATTGGGAATTAGCAAGGTATGATATTGTAAAACCTACTTAAGAGAAAAACAACAACATTCACAGGGGAAGAGGAGACCTTGATGGCGATTATGGAACCGTATATGTAGAATACTCTGCGAAGGGCCTCCTCTGAGATGTCGTACGGAAGACCACCAACGTATATGGAGCTGTTGTCATCGACTGTCATTTTTTTTTTCTCTCACCAAAGATGAAAATTACACTGCTGCTGCTACGAAATCACAATCGTAATTTGTGCCCTAATTTAAGCTTAAGCTTGCCCTTTTCCTTTCTTGCTATTTCATTGAATCACATCTGAACATGGAAGACGAATGGCGATATGTTTTCTCAACACTTTCACCTGAGCTGAGGCATCATAACTTACGGCTCGATTTGATTATATATACTAGGAACTGAACTAGATTGTGTCACACGAGATTTTATCTATTGTTTCAAATAAAATTTGATACTCCAGTGTTGTTTCAATGTAAAAAATATTTTTACTTTTTTTGAGATACATTGCTAAATTAAAAATTGGGTTTTGATCAATAGTAAATTGAAATTTTGGAACAAAATGGATGATAATTTAAATTGAGATGGTCTTGACTCTTGAGTGAGACTCCCTCACTATCTCCCTGCCCAGTTTTCGCAATAATATTTTTTTTTTAAATGAATTTAAATGCGTGGACATAATCTTTTTATATAAATTAATTCAAATAGAAATTTAGATCCAAATATAAGAATGCATATATTTTAAATCATGAATCCCTCTATATACTAATGGAGAGTTTTTTTTGATGATGTGTCATCTTGTGGTTAATTTGGATGATGTGTCATCTTGAGGTTAATTTGAATGAGAAGTTACATTTTATTGTATTGATGTGTTATTTTTTTATTGGTTTGTAATAATACGTGATATCCATGTGACATTTTAATATATAGTTTAATAAAAAATTGCAATAGCTAAAGTTTGAATCATGGACATCTTAGATTATATTTATGTTACTTAGAAACTAAGTTAATCTATAAATTTTTAAATATCAAGAATATTTATTTATTGAGCATTAACTTCTTTGTATTAACCTTTATTTTATATATAATATTTTATCATACATCGATTTTGAAAACATCCCTCAACCAACTAATATGAAATTTCTATTGTTTGTGTGTCACATTATTGTGAATTTCGATGATGTATCGTCTAATTAAGAAATGAGAATTATGTAAAAAGTAAATAATGAATTTGATTTATAGATGATGATGACATGTCACAATATAGTTATTTTCTAATTATTTAGGTATTTAAATTATGTGTGAATGTCATAAAATGTGTAATTAATATTTATTATTTTATATTTGATTTATTTAACTTTATTATATACTTCATTTATTTTTGTTTAATTAATTTTTATTTTGATTTAATTTAATAAAGTAAAATATTCAATCTAAATGTATTTTATATTAATTTGAACGATATTTAATTATTAATTCTTTAATAATTAATTTTACTTTATTATTGCTCTTATGTATATTTTAAATTATTTTATGTAATAAAATATTTTATATTATAATTCATTCATCTTTATTTTTTTGTTAATATTTTTTTTTTAAATGTTGTTTCATTTTTTTTAATTTTCTTTTTAATCGGTTTATTTTGTTTTAATTTGCAGGTTTCAACTTCATATTAAAAGAGATGATTAATATTTGACATAATAATTTTATTCCAAGGTTGTTAACATACACTTTAAACAATTATTACTTTATATCTAATTTATATATATATATATATATATATATATATATATATGAATTTCAAATACACTCATCCAAATGGAACTTAGAGAAAGACTTTACATAACATTCAAAATAATTTAACGTGACCGATTATTTAATTTGGATACAACATGTAATCTTCTCCTTCTTGTGTGATTGGATACAACATGTAATTTTCTCTTTCATGCGTGAGAAGTAAATATGGTGGTCGGGTTGCCAAATTTTAGCCAACGTGCAACTGAGGGCATATTTTCAACCACTTTTTGTGCCTGTTTGCAAGCACTAGTATCCCTAAAAAAGTGTTAAGTGATTTTTATAGCAAAATGAAAAGTGATGAGTGTTTTAAAATAAAGTGATTTTAAGAAGTGATTAAGAAAAAATGTGTTTGTAAAAATATCACTTAATTAATTAAAATTTACAAAAGTAACTGAATACCATTTCGCGCCTATTTGCACCCAAATACCAAATCCACAAATCAGATTTCCCAAATACCAAATCCAAGAAATCCAGTGAAGCGAAGCGAAGCGAAGCCGAAGAACCCAGAAAAAGAATTGAGCAAAGAAGAATATGGGTTAGCACAAGCGACATCCAAAGTGAAAGAGTTGTAAGTACCACATATCTAAACCCTAGATTGTATATTTGTTCTTTTCTTCTTCCCAAACTTGAAAAAGAACCGTATGTACCGTATGTATAAGCCCATTCTTTGATTTCATATCAGGCCATCCTAAGCTCGAAGAAACGGCGACCGAAAGAAGCTCGTGGGACACAGCTACAACCTTTTCTCTTCTCTTCTCCATCTGCATATCGATTTTCTTAGGTCATCAGATATCAAGGTGAGCTTTAATTTTACCATATGCGATCCCTGTTCTTGCAACCTATTTGCCAAAATCATATATTATTGTATATTGCCCTTTTTTTTCCTATTTTCTTGAATTAGGGTTTTAGTAACTTTTCTCAGAATGCATTTTTTGTCAAAAACTGTTGAAACAGGGAATTGTTCAAAAATTTAGTTCTTGGACAGGATTATTGTATATAGTAATAAATTTTTAGCACACAAGCAGAGCGCTCATGATTTTTCATTTGCATCTTTACTAGTTATTTGTGTTCTTATGTTCTAATTCACCATAATCACATGATCACGTATTAGTTTCTCTTAGAAATTGTGCTCAGAGAGAGAATTTGATGCATGAATTTGTAAGGTTGGGAGACCCGCGTGTCGTACGAGGATTTGTAAACTTGATCCATACAACAATTTGGGTATTTTAGGTGGAACAATATAATAGATATTATGTTGAGATTCACCTAATGATCACATGTATTACACTGATGAAGGTAGCAACAAAATTAAGGAGCATGTATTGAACAAGAGTCGCATTAAAGTAGACACAATAAATCACCAATTTACACAATTTTTGTTCACATGTATTGAAAGTTATATAATGTTTTCAGTGCTGAAGGAAGCTGGATCATTAACATAATTTTTATTGAATAAGATATTATAAATTCACAGTAGATCACTGATAATGCATCTAGACCTTGACTAGTTTAGAAAAATGAAAGAAAAACTGCAATGTCAAAGTTAATCTAGAGAAGACCATGAACTTAATGTACATAAATAAAGTTAGTAAAATACACATATATATGATTTAAAAGTACAGAAATAGAAAGAGAGGAAAATCATGTTTCCTAGTGTACTGGTTTTAAGTGAGCGAAACAGATTTCTGGTGGAATTACACAAGGATTCAGTTTCAAGCTTCTCACTGATCGTATGGAGCTTGTGAAAATCATATTATTTCTATTAAATTTTTATTGTTGTTATTGTTATCATGTTTGCTTATATATTTCTAAAATAGATTCCTTTGTTTTGAGTTGAAAAAGTACAAGACTCTTTTCCAAGTTGTCTTTGGATCAGAAAAAGCAAGAAACACTAAGACAACTCAACAAGAGACCTCAATCTATTTTGAAGGTATATCTCAAATCATCTTGTTATTGAAAATATGAATCTATATCATATTTTAGTTTTTCATTCTATGACATTCTTTTTGTATGTAAGATATATATATATATATATATATATATATATATATATATATATATATATATATATATATATGTTGTGTTGTCCTCTATATTACAGATTATGCCATTAGTTATGTTTGATCTATAATCTATAATTTTGTCTTATTGCTAGTTATACTATTAACTTAAATTTATGTAGTTATGGGCTCACAAATACCTTGGGCAAGATTTTCGGAAACTAACTCCCAAACACACTCTCAACCATTATCTCAATCATCTCAAAGCATAGAAGGTAGTAGAGGATATGCTCCCATAACAAAATCAAGAGTGAAAACAAGTTGGAATCGTAATTCCACTAGAACATTTATCAAAATATGTGTAGAGGAGGTTCAGGCTGGGAATAGACTTGGTAGTCATTTCAGCAAAATTGGTTGGGAAAATATCCAAAGGAAATTCCGTGAAACTACGCACCGAGATTATAAAAGAGTGCAATTGAAAAATCGATGGGATGCATTAAAGAAGGATTGGAGTTGTTGATACCAAAAATATAGTGAAATGATTAAAGCATTAATGGGGCTATGATTGACATCAAACTATTTATGATTTGGGGTTGGTGAGAATTAATGAAGAACAAAGGGAACGTTCTTCATTAAAGTGATGATGATGTTCTTTAATGTGTGATATTAGAGGGTTAGAGAGCAATAAAATGCAAGAGAATTTGGGCAAAAGGCCTCTTTTTGGCTAATAAAGTCTTTGTATTGAATGGGGATATTGGAACCCCTCAATGAACTTTAATTACATGTATTTATACTACAAACTCTTGGGGTATAGCCTCCCTAGAGGCCTAGGATCTAGGCATTTAATGGCTTGCAGGGAACATTAAATGGCGTCGATTTTGGTTACTGGGTGAAGTGTTCCTGCCGAACTGTGGGGCAACCTCCTTGCCTTGGGTTGCTCGCCGGAGGCCGCTGGTACTATATCCAAGGTTGCTGACTCAAACTTCGAGGTCACTCATATGATCTTTACTTATTACGGCGTCCAGCTTTAAACGTTTTTAATGGCCAAAGAGAAGCTTCCCCTTTGAGAAAGTCTTCTCTGATCAGGTTTACTTCCCGAGACTCAGGCACAGCCATTAGGAAATCGTGTCCCGGGGTCCCGTTAGTTCGCGACCATGTAGCTCGGAAAAGGCGAGATCTTACCCCGACCTTAGTAGGGTCGGATTGATCTTCTGTTAGCGACCTACTTAGGTCGCTGGCCATCCTGATTAGTATTTCGCCCGACTAGATACCAAAACCATTCCTAAGTGCTAGACCCCGCGTGCAGTTTAACTATTTGTTGGGAAATTTGTATTAAATTTTGATGGAAGTTCTAAAACAGTTTGTAATAGGACCAATCAGACCTGTTAGCTGACTGATGACTTAGAATCAGGATAGGATGACCAGCTGAAATGTATAGACAGCTGATGTATAAGATATGTCACATATTGAGGAGGAACTCAATATGCATAGGTCAAATAAGTCAGAAGACCAGATGAGGTCAGAAGACAAGTCAAGTCAGAAGACCAGATGAGGTCAGAAGACAAGTCAAGTCAGAAGACCAGACGAAGTCAGATGATCAGGTGAAGACATGAAGGTCAAGTTCAGAAGACCTGAAGATCAGATGACCAGAAGACCTACATCAGTCGAGTCTGCTAGTTGAGCTAAGATAACTTGCACCAGAAGACTCTATCAGGTAGACTGATCAGTTTTATCTGATCAGGTCAGCTCACACCAGGTGTCAACTGATGTTACACCAGATCATACGTACTATCTGGACAAGAAGAATATCATCTTTAGTTGGTAGAACAAACACTGAAAAAATGTACTTGTTAACCAATGAGAACGAGACATATATGTACAGAGCCGACAATGCGGGATTCGGCGCTGCAAGTCAAGCGGCTATAAAGGACATATATAAACGCTTTCGGCCATGCCGTTCCTGAAGCACGTCAAATCAATCCTGCAACCTACCAAAAATAGCCTGAAATTCAAATTGCTCTCCAACGGCTCTTTGATTTCGAGGTCTATAAATATGGGATTGCTCTTCATAGTGAAGACACGGAAATTATCATCAAGCTCAAGCTATAACAAGATTTCCACACGAAGAACACTAAATTCAAGTTTATTTTATAAGTGTTCATCCCATTAGTTCTTAGCATAGAATTCTTATCCTCTAGCTTTAGGCTACTTCAAAACTAGGATAGAATTCCAGTTGGAACAAACAACAAATCTTACCCAAACTCAAAGTTAGGTTAAGTTTGTTTAGCAATATTTCAGACTAGGGTTTCTAGTTCTGATTTCTGGGATCGGTTGAGTGAGAACTCTATAAACATCTGTTGGTTGTACTGTGTTGGATTAACACAATAAACTAAGTCCAGTTGGTTAAGTTGGTGCCCCTTGTGATAGGGAAGAGTGGACGTAGGACTGGTTGTCCGAACCACTATAAAAACCTTGTGTGTATTTACTTGCTCTTAACTGCTTTACACTATTGCACAACTTGGTTTAAAACTGCATACATATTCTGAGTTAGGATCAGTTTGCACCAAGCAATTGATCTGATCAGTTTGACAGTTTAGTCAGCTGATTGAAAACAGACTTCAGAATCCGATTTGATAAAACTGGTTTTTCACACGGGTTAAAACTAGCTTCCGCACAATCAGTTAAACTGATAGACACCGAACTGATTTACCATCAGGCGATCAGTAAGTTGGATATCAGTCCAAACTGGTTCACTCGCACTCTGATCAGGCAACCTGCCATCACACCTGATCTGCACAAAAAAGTTTTCAGAAGTCTATTCACCCCTCCCCTCTAGACTTCTGCCCTCACGAAACCCGTTCGAGACCTACAAGTGGTATCAGAGCAGTGGTTCTACGGACCACTGGTTTTGACTATCATCGGTTCTTGAAGAAGAACCTTTGTGGTCACTTGAACAGATCTTGAAAAACTATTTTTAAAAAAACTTCATCTGTTTTCAAAACTCACTAAGCATGGATAATACATCTGGCATGTATCATGATCTACCCAAGTTTTCTATTGATGAGTATGCAGATTGGGTCATACTCATGAGCAATCATTTGGGAGCTATAAGCAGCAGAATGATGGAAGTTCTTGAACAAGGACCTATCATTATCTACCACAACAACCCAGCTGAAGGTGGTGATCCAGATTTTCCAGTTGGCGCTCGAATCAGAAAGAGTCCATCTCTGATGGATGCTGAAGAAAGGAAGCTGACAAATCTGGATACGGTTGCAAGACATATCATCATGAAGACGAAGAGAGAAGATCAAATATCTCAAGACTGCGAAGTAGATATGGGACACTCTAGCTGAAATATGCGAAGGAAACGATCAGATCAAGGACAGCAGATTACAGGCCGAACTAGTTAAGTTTGAGAAACTCAAGATGTTGCCCAACGAGACAATCAACCAGTTAAATGGAAGGATTACCATGTCGATCAACAAGCTCAGAAAGTTAAGACGTGAAATGACCAACAAGGATATCAACTACAAGATTCTGAGATCTTTAACGAAGAAATGGGATATGAAGGTTACTGTAATCAAGGACTGCCAAGATATAGCAAAGATGAAGCCGAGCAGTTTGTTCTTAAATCTAAAAGCCTATGAATCTGACCTGATTGAGAGAGGGCAAGAGGAAGATGACGAGTCATCTGCCGAAACCACACCTGCAACAACAAAAACAGTTGCATTCAAAGCAAACGACAGCTGCTCAAAATCTTCTGAGCCTATTGGAAACATTGTAAGTCAAGCTGAATAGATTGCTCTACTCACCAGAAAGCTTGAAAGATCAAATATTCAATTGGGAAAGTATATGAGATTCTACAAAGACTATCAGAATAGCAGATGAAGAGAAAGAAGATCGTCTGATAGATCGCAGGAAAGAAACAGATCTGATGACAGAAGAGATGACCAAAGAGAAAAGAAAAGAGATGATCGTGCTGAAGATCATAAATCTGAAAGGAGAAATTCATATCAAAGGCAAACTGGGAAGTCATCTGACAGATCGTACAGAAGACATAACTCACCTGCCAGAAGAAGTTCTGCGGAGAGAGGAGTCTGCTTCAACTGCCAGAAACCAGGTCACTACAGTGCAGACTGTCCAGACCTGACGCCTAGAGAAAGAGAAGATAAGAGGAACAGAAGAGAGCAATGATACAGAGATAGAAAAGCTATGGTTGCTGACACTACAGGAATAGATGACTCTTATCTGCCATCAGAAGATTCTGGTTACTCATCTGTGGAAGACTTCTGCCTGATGAGCAATGCTGATGATTTCAACAGCTTTGATGATCTGGTGTTCTCATCTGATGATGACATCTGTCTCATGGCCAAGGAAGAAGATCAATCTGAGGTATCTTCTAAACCTTCTGTGTTTTCTGTTTCCACACCAGCTGTGCTGAGCACACCTACTGGAGAGATTGACCTGCAGCTCTACAGTGAGCAATTGCTTGATGATCTCTCCAATGCAGTAGACACTTATACCATAGTGGAAGCTGAGAACGACAAGCTAAGAATAGAGAACATTCAGCTTGTTAAAGAAAATGTTATAAGAAAGGCTGCTGAACTAAAATCAGCTAAAACTGTTCAGAAGGTGACTACAGAACTGGAAGTTCTGAAAGTCAGTTATTCTGATCAGGATAAACTGATTAAGGAACAGTTAGCCATTAACAAACAGCAAGCTGATGATCTCAAAATCCTACAAGCTAAGTTTGATGAACTCTTCCGACTGCATGAGAGTCTAAAATCAACTGAGGATAGTTTGCGTAAAAAAATAGAGGTTTTCATCTTCTAAGACCGTTCAACATCTGAACAACTATTTTTGAACGTCAATTAATAAGAAGGGAATTGGGTATGAAAACTCTTCTACATCCTCAAAAGCCCCGTCTGGTTCACTTCAGAAAAGTGTAATCAAACGAGTTTCTGATCAAGATACACGAAAAGCAAAATCTGTATCAGATAAGGGAAACAGACATGTTGAACAAGTAAGGCAAGTGTCTGATCATAAAGGGAACATAAATGGACCCCAACTGATCAAGCATCAGCCGAGGAATCAACAGAAGAACCCTGTTCTTCTGAAGAAACCTCAACCTGATCCGCAGATTATGAATCAGAAAAGACAACCTCTCAAAGGGAAATCTGATCTGAAACTTAATCAGGTCAAGCTGCCTAACAAGCAAGCTAAGGGTAAACTGCTAAGACCATCTATGCCAAAAAGATATGAATCTTTTAATGGTAGCAGTCGTACCTACCCTTACAATCAGAAACCTAGGGTTGCTGCACTTGAGCCCCACTAGATTAAAAGAAGACAAATTTCAATGAAAAATCCTAAGTCTTCTGATTCATCCAAGGCTCACACTCATAATCATACTGACCAGATTGCATATGATGTGATGTATGATTATGTAGATGTTTATGGGAGAAAAATCAAGCCCTCTATTTTCAACAAAGGTGTTAGATATGTTTGGATCCCGAAAGGTACTTCTAACCCCCCAGGACCCAATTCTACTGGGGTACCTAAAGCCTGATCTGATTGCAGGTTCGCGTGGGTTTGGCCAATAAAGGAGGTGTACAAGCAACTATCTGGTACATCGATAGTGGATGCTCAAGGCACATGACTGGAAGCAAACATCTCCTTAGTTCATACACTAAACAAGAAGGCCCACGTGTACTCTTTGGTGATGATAACTTTGGTTTTACCAGAGGATTCGGAACCTTAGAGAATGATGATGTACAGGTTACAGGAGTCTCGTATGTCGATGGTTTGAAGCATAACTTGTTATCGGTTTCACAATTCTGCGACAACGGATTCAGTGTTGAGTTCTTGACTGATCAGTGCACTATCAAGAATCGAGCTACTCAACAGATTTTGTTAACTGGTACAAGGAAATGAATGATCTACACTGCAGATTGGAACAGTTGTCTAAGAAATACATGCCTGATTGTTAAGAGTTCCAAAAGCAGCAGTTGGCTCTGGCATAAGAGAATGAGTCATCTGAACTTTAAAACTCTTAACAAGATAGCAAGGATGTCACTGGTTGAGGGTCTCCCGAATGAGGTATTCTCTAAGGATCAGACATGTGTCGCATGTCAGAAGTGAAAACAGGTTAAAGCCTCGTTCAAGGGAATCCCAGGACCAGCATCCAGCAGAGTACTGCAACTGCTTCATATGGATTTATTTGGACCAGTTACCCCACCTAGTCTCAGCGGACGCAAGTACACTCTGGTGATCGTGGATGATTATTCCAAGTTTACTTGGGTGGTATTCTTATATAAGAAGAATGAGACTACAACAAAGATACCCGAGCTGCTCAAGAAATTACAGAATGAGAAGGGTGTCAGTATTGTGAAAATCAGATCCGATAAAGGTACATAATTTATGAACTCCTTTATTACTGACTTTTGCACTAAGTTGCAAGAACACCACAACAGAATGGAGTAGTAGAACAGAGAAACGGAACACTCAAAGAAGCTGTTCGTACTATGTTAGTTGAACATGCCACTCCAAACCGTTTCTGGGCAGAAGCCATCAACACTGCATGTCACACTCAGAACAGATGTTCTCTGACTAAGGCTCACTTCAAAACACCCTATTAACTGTGGAAGAGCAGAAAACCTTGTGTTTCTTACTTCCATGTTTTTGGGTACAAGTGTTTCATACACAATAATGGGAAGAGTCAGTTGAAAACCTTTGAGGCCAAGTCAGATGAGGGTATATTCTTAGGATATTCCTCAACCAGCAAGGTTTTTAGGGTGTTCAACAGGCGAACCCTAGTTGTGGAAGAAACACCTCATGTGGTCTTTGATGAGACATCTTCTGAACAAGAGAAATCTGCCTCAGAACAAGCAGTACCAGATCAACCGGTACCTGATGCACAGAAAATGGATCAGCTAAGTATTAAGGAAAAAAGAACAGATCACGTAACAGTGTATGTTCCAAAACTTGATCTTACTGATTCACCAGGTCAATCAGACCCAAAGGTACGTACAACTGTCGATGAAGAAGTTGGTATAGCTGAGACAGTAACAACTGAACCATCTGGTTCAGGGGGAACACCTGATGTTCCTCAGACAGACATCAGTATATGATGATTCCAACATCAGCTGAGACTTGTCCATGTCAAATGGATCCTATTACTGCACCACTCCCACTGACTCAATATCAGATGAGGATGATGACATCCAAACTGATATACATCAGAAAAGAATGACTTGGTTATCTAACCATCCAACTAATCTGATATTTAGCAATCTGAATGCCTGAGTCCAGACTAGACATCAGGTTGGTGAAAGTGTCATGTATTGTTGTTATCTGTCTTTGAAGGAACCAACCACCATAGATAAAGCTCTACAAGATGCTAACTGGATCTAGGGATGGCAACGGGGCGGGTTTAGCCAAACCCGTAACCCGCCCCGCCAAATTTTTTGCCAACCCGTAACCCGCCCCGGCCCGTGAACCCGTGAACCCGGCGGGTTTAACCCGCCCCGCGTCCAATTTCATTTTTTCCTGCATTTTTTAATTTATACTCCCAACTTCATACATATCATTCCTAAAAAATAACATATTAACTAGAATCATTCAAATTATAACAAATAAAATACCTAATTTCATAATCAATCTCACATCATAGAGCACAAAATTCAAAAGTTTTAATCAATCCCACATCAAAGAAGATTATTTAATGGGACAGTCACTGAATTAGCTCTAGTTCCTTCTTCAGACTCCATCTATTTTAAAAAAGATAAATATGTTAATATTTTAGAAAAATAAATAAAGATGAAAATAAATAAATAAAGCAAAAAAATAATTTATCTCTACCTCCAATTCATACAATTATTTTGCAGTCCTCCAATTCATACAATTAATACTTGAATTTGTATTATTTGGGTGAATTAATTGAAATTTGTTTTGAATTATGTACATTAGATATCTACTCATTCTAATTTCTTCTCAATCTAAGCTAAAACACTTATTCGATAAAAGAAACTGATAAAGCAAAGAAAGAAATAATTCACCGTGAAAGAAATAAACCTTATACAAAATACATTTAATTTAATAAAAAATTATAGAATTAATATATATTTATATATGCGGGGCGGGTCCGGGGTGGGTTTACCTAATACCGTAACCCGCCTCGCCCCGGCAAAAAACCCGTTTGACCGTGTTTAACCCGCCCTGAAACCCATTTGACCGGGTTTTAACCCGCCCCATCCAGGGCAGATTCATGCTGAGTCCGGATTTTAACCCGCCCCATTGTCATCCCTAGCTGGATCCTAGCCATGCAAGAAGAACTAGAGCAGTTTGAAAGGAATCAAGTGTGGAAACTGGTGGACATACCAACTCATCAAGATGTGATTGGCACAAAGTGGGTATTCAAGAACAAGGGAGATGAGAATAATATCATAACCATAAATAAGGCAAGACTTGTTGCTAAGGGGTATTCACAATCAGAAGGAATTGATTATGATGAGACCTTTGCACCAGTCGCTCGCCTGGAAGCCATTCGGCTGTTTCTGGCTTATGCTGCCCACAGAGGGTTTATTGTGTATCAAATGGATGTAAATAGTGCATTCTTAAACGGGGTACTAGCTGAGGAAGTTTATGTTGAACAACCTCCTGGCTTTGAAAAAGGCAACCAGGTGTACTGTTTAAGAAAAGCTCTTTATGGCCTGAAACAAGCTCCTAGAGCCTGGTATGATACATTATCCCAGTTCTTGATAAATAGTGGATTCACTAAAGGAATAGTGGATAAAACCTTATTCAGAATAGAAGATGGAGAAGATATTCTGATGGTTCAGATCTATGTGGACAATATCATCTTCGGATCTCCCAACAAGAACCTATGTGATAGATTCAGCAAACTGATGCAAGAGAAGTTCGAGATGTCCATGATGGGTCAGATGAATTACTTTTTGGGTCTTCAAGTTAAGCAAAGTACAGAAGGTATATTCATCTGCCAGACAAAGTACACCAGGAATTTGTTAGCTAAGTTTGGAATTCAGAATAATAAGGAAGCCAAAATTCCTATGATGACTGGATTCAAGATGGATCCAGATGAGAATGGTCAGAAAACTAATCAGAAAGAATACAGGGCTCTCATTGGATCTCTACTATATCTGACTGTCAGTAGACCAGATATAACTTTTGTAGTAGGTGTATGTGCCAGATTTCAAGCAAATCCAATGCAAAGCCACTGGATGCAGCTACACGGATTCTTAAGTATCTGAAGGGGAAAGTAAACCTTGGTTTATTCTACCCATCAGATGATAATCTAGTGCTTAATGGGTATTCTGATTCTAATTATGGAGGTTGCAGAATAGATAGGAAATCAACCTCAGGAACATGTAAGTTCTTAGGTAGTAAACTGGTATCTTGGTTTTCAAAGAAGCAGACATCAGTTGCCACATCTACTACAGAAGCAGAATATATGGCTGCAGGAAGCTGTTGTTCCCAACTGCTCTGGCTTAGTCAGCAGCTGAGGGATTATAACATTGTAGCTACGAACGTACCTATATTCTGTGACGATATTAGTGCTATTGCAATTACTCAGAATCTTGTTTTACATACAAGATGGAAGCATGTGGATGTTAGACATCATTATATAAGAGATCATGTTGAAAAGAAGCACATCAGAATGAAAAAGATCCATACTGACAAGCAGAGAGCTGATATCTTAACCAAACCACTAGCTGAAGTCAGATTCAGAGAACTCTGTAATGAGCTAGGACTTCTGGACCTTGGAGAAAGTGCACCAGAAATGTTTGGTGGACTGGTCTCCAGAACCAGTTGGTTAAGAGACTGACCAGATAGGAATAATCAGTTGAGTAAGGTACCTCAACTGATCAGATCTGATCAGAAAAGGGGATATCAGGTTAAGGGGGAATATTAAGACGATTAAGGTAAAAAAAAATCGCATAAGGAAATCGAGTCAACATAACAATGGAATTAAAAGAGAATTTCATTGATAAAGACCCGGAGGTCGAGATTTTCAGTACAATATACCCGGAGGTCGAAAGAAAAACCCTAAACCCTAAACACGATAAGACTTCCCCCTTTAAATGAACACGAGTGTCAGACATGTAATTCAAGGGATTTGGCTTGATCAAGTTCGCATATACAATACTAAATCCATATTACATGTCAGAAGTTGCTCATCGTCGTTAATCTCGTCATCTCGATCGGCGCTCAAGGCACAGACGGCCACCTCCATGTTGGCGGTGGCAGATCCTCCACCAAGGTGGCAGTGGAGCTTGCCAATGGCTGTATGATCATCCTCCGATGAAGACGACATCAGAAACGGGGGAAGCACAGGGATGGACTGAGAACCGGAGGCCATTTGTGTAGAGTAGAAGAAGCCTATTGCCGGAGGACGCCTTGAAATTGAGGACTCGCCGGAACTCTTTTTGCCGGAATTTTCCATGTGAAAGCTTGAAAATGATAAGTATGGGGAAAATGTATAATGGGTTATTTATCTAAAACCCCGTCCTATTTATAGAGGAAAAGCGGGGGTGGAAATACGAATTTTGAACTTACGAGGCCCTCCTAGAGAAATTGGCATCGCAAGTGGTAGCGCGTAGGTGATACGCGACTGCTGGTTGGGTTAGTTCACATCGTATGACGTCAGGCCATCATTGCGGGACTGTCACATCACGCTGATTCAAGGAATCAAGGCGACCATTCGACTCCCCGAGGATGAGGTTTTGGCGGGAGCGCACATCCCAAGACCTGAGTTGATCAAATTGAATCAGCAGAAATCTTATCAGCAGATTGGATCAGCAGAAATCTGATCAGCAGAGTGAGACATTGTTGGGAAATACTAAGGGATAGGCTACCATCAGTAAGGTCAACAGTAATCAGGCGAACCAGATCAGAACGCAGTGGTAACTGACTGATTACAATATCAGTAAGTTAGATACGTTTTCTGATTTATCTTTATGCCTATTTTATGTTAGCTATTACTGTTCCCATTACTTATGATGTCACGCCTGCAAGCATTAAATATGGACGTGGAATTTTTGTGTTAAATGCATTTATTGCGAACTTTTAAGTCCAAAAGTCTGCCGGTTTTAATCCCTGACCGCACGATTTAATTACTTTTCAACCACTCAATCTTGATCGTCCGATTAAATCAAGGACACTTGATTACTTTCAAATTTTGTCGTGCAAAACTTTATTTTCCCTCTCACTTATATAAACCCTAATACACCATTTCCAGAATCTTTTCACATTCTCTCACTCAAACACGCAATTGTTTCCAGAAATTCTTCTAACACTCAAAAATTTGAAGCGATCTTTTCTAGCTTTTGCAATTTTTCCAAATCGCTTCTCTGGTAATTTGCGTACCTTCTATGTGATATACCATATCTAGATCTTACTAGGATTATTGATTATATGCTTATGGTAGTCTTATGCGTATGTTCATATTGTGTTCATAATTCAATCTCTGCACTGATGCATTTTTTTGCATTGATGCATTTTTTTTTTTGGGATCTTATTTATGAACACACAACAGACTTTCTAAAGCATGTTTCCCGAGTTAACACGAAAATAGGATATGAAAAATCTAATTTATTGTGCATATGTTTATGCTTTTCAGACACATACAATGGACACATCGATAGTCTCCGTGGAAAGTTGTGATTATGCCTCAATGATAAAGAATGTGATTGATGAAAAATACGTTCTATTTCACATCACTAATGATCTTGAATCTCGAGAAATTCTAGATTGTTTAAGGGCTTGTGGTCTTGAGCAATTCTGCTATCGCCACTTAAATAGTGTATGCATAATTGAGTCGCTGGAATTTTTAAGAAAGTTAAAGGAGACAGACAATAAGGAGTTATACTCATTCGTCGGTGGGAACAGAATCGATGTCACCAACGATGATCTAGGAAGGATTTTTGGTCTTCCGATGGGCAGAAACTACCCTGATGAGTTTACCGCATGGATGTCAGATAAAGAGTATCTTCAGAAAGTGTTGTTGAGGCCTGGGAACATAACAAACATTACAAATGTCAAGGTTCCCTACCTCCGAAGGAAATATAGGCTGCTTTTCGAGATCGTCTCAAAGGTCATTCTGGGGATTGCTTTTAGCCCAGATGCCCTAACCCAGCAAAAGCAGCATGTAATGACTGCCATTATTGAGAAGGCCCCAGACATGAACTGGATGGGGTTGTTCAAGCATCGGCTGCTACAAGAATCAACCAAGTTTGTGGTGAATGAGCAGAACCAGGTGGTGCTGACGAAGAATATATGCAACATTCACAAGGTCAGCATCATCCTCGCCGATAAGATTCCTCACTACTCCTGGTCTGACATTGGGCGGAAGCCATACCTGGAGAAATTCAAGGCTTTGCTTTACAAGAATGAGGAGTTGTCTGGGCAGCATGATGATGACCCAGCCCCTTATGTGCCAAAATCTAAGGTTGCATCATCAGTACAGTCAGAAGCACGGGCTCAACCCAAGGCAAGGGCTCCCAAGAGAAAACAACCAGTGAGCAAGCCAGCACAAACTTCTGATGTTGTGGGTGAGAAACGTCAGAGAACACTCACCACAATGCTGCCAAAAAGGACCGGAATGCCCTCTAACGGTCTGAGGGATGAGGATAGCGATGTTGAAATCCTGGAATCTGGGGGAGATAAGTCCCGAGAGAGTGAGAACTCAATTAACATCTATAGGCGATCCCGTGAGAGAGATAAGTCCCGAGAGAGTGAGAACTCATTAAACATCTATAGGCGATCCCGTGAGGGAGATAAGTCCCGTTGAGTGAGAGCTCCATAAATATCTGTTGGTTAAGTTGGTGCCCCATGAAGGGAAGAGTGGATGTAGGACAAGGTAGTCCGAACCACTACAAAAATACTTGTGTTCTTATTTGCTTTCATATTAACTATCATACATACTTTAGCAAATCAACATAACACATTCGCAGCAAAAGTTTTAAAGTCACTTGTTGAGTGTCCAATAACTGAAAAGGGTGTTTAAAAATAAAATAAATATTTGTTGCTATTTTTCCATGAATTTCGAAAATGGTAAATAAAAGGGGAGAAAGATTTTCTTTGAATTTTGTTATGGAATGAAGATATGTATTCTTGGAATACAAGATTATCTCATTAAATTCAAGAAATCTCCCACTTGGTTATTTACTATGAGATTTCAAAAAGTTTGAATATTTAAGGTAAAGAAATATTTTCTTGATTTTCTTGAAAAGATATTATGGAAGATATGTATTCTTGCAATACAAGTATATCTCATAAATTCAAGAAGATCCAAATCTTGGATTCTTTTCGATTAAGATTTTCGAAAATTCCATAACAAGAGAGAGTGGGATTTTTATGGAATATTTTAATTATGGAGAAAAAGAATATATGAGATATATTCAAGATTTCTTGGAGATCAAGAAAAGATTTTTTTCCACCCTATTCCATATGCAAAAAATCGGCCACTACACCTCTATAAATAGGGGATGAGTGTTTCATTCCCAAGTACAATTCCATGTGCTGGAAAAAATAGTAAATCCACAAAGGTGGTGCAATAAATTTTATTTTCCCCTTTTGTTAATTGTTCGTGAACTTCCTTCCACCGGATTGTCGAGCAAGGACTAGGGAATACTTGGGAAGGTCTTTTGGTGTGTTTTCATCGACGAGACCATTGTCATTCCAAGAGGTAAGTTCACGTAAACTCGTAGTAATTCCGCATGCGTAGGATTTACGTGAACTGTTTATATGCATGATTTGTTGTTGAATTATTATTTGAATTAATATAGGATTAATTCATGCTAGTAATAATTGTTAGAATTAAATTTGTATATAAATATTCATCCCGAATATATCCGGGCAATTAATTCCCCAACAACTGGTATCAGAGCCTCGGTTTCGGGCTCTGAATTTTAAATTATAATTTAATTCATTTTCATTAAATTTGAAATTGGATAGTAGAATTGCTAGATCTTTTTTGCAGGTATCCAATTGTCATGGAATTTAATGTGTTTATTTATGCATGAATATCAATTGTGGTTTTTTAATTCGATTCGTTCGAATTCATTTTGCCTCGTGAGAAAATCCACGAGTATATTAGAATTTGTTTGATTTGATCAATGTAATAGACTAGTCTAGATCTAGGTTTATTTATTTTTTGTAAATAAATTATAACCGGATCGGAAACGGAGGCAGAGACGAAGAATTAAAAGACGGGATCCGGAATCAGGCGCGAGTAGGTAGCGCGTGCGCTAAACGCGTTAAGGAGGCACGCGACGCGACGCGGACGCAGGGACGATGCCAAGACGGGCGTGGGGGGGCGAGGTCGGAGGGCCGAAGGCCAGATTTGGTTTCAGAAGCGACGGCGCAAAGCGCGGGCGATACCGGCGAGGCACGCGCTGGCGAGGCGCGGGGCGAAGAGGGCAACGCGGCGACGCCGCCGAGGGCGCCCGGCGATGTGTGGCGTTGGCGCTTGGGGCAAGACGGATGCCACTCGACACGGCCGGGAGTGCTAGATGGGCACTGACCATGAGCCGGTTGATGACGTGGCTTGACAAGGTGTTTTTTTTTAAACGATCAAGTGGGAGCTTTTTGAGACGAACGATGAAGGCTACGAAGACGATTTCTCAAGATCAAGACATGACAAAAATTAACCATGACAATTGGATAAATGTGCCCAATATGTTTAATTTTTTGTTTTGATGTTACGCATTATTTTATGCTTATTTAAATTGTGTTTAAATTTGAGATGCATGAGAAAATATTTTGAAAAATCTCACTTTCGAAAATTACTAAGTATGCTTAAACAATTAATTGACAATTTTATTCCGGATAATAAAATTGAATTAATTTTGACCTCCATGATTTATTTATTTGTGAATTCTTTTGGAGAAATTCCCCTCATGGGACGGTCAAAAGATAGATTTCACATGAATAAATTCCAAATGGATGATTGTGGATTATTACTAGTGGCGACGATGACCCTCCCCATGAGGCTCGATCAAAGCGAAATAATAATTATGTATTTAATCATGGTTATTACTTAGGTATAAAATTGATATGCATATACTTCCCCGAAGTCCCTGTCAATTTTATATTGGTCAAGTGGGAGCCAACTATTAATCTGGATATTAAAGGTTTGTAACTGTTCTTGTTTGTAACCTGCTTGAATGTGTTTAAATAATGACCCACCCCACTATTTAAACTGTTTTGAGATGTTGGCTGATGCATGTTCATATTTTTTTTGAGATTTTAATATGAAACATGTGATCGAATTTTGTGATATATTTGTGCTTATGCATACTATTATTTATTTAAGTTCATCATGTCGCAACCTTTTAATCCACTGTTATATACACTCAAAGAACACCAATTAACTGGAGATAACTATGTTGTTTGAAAACGGAATATGAGTTTTGTCCTACCGGCACAAGAACATCATTGGGTTCTTGATGTACCCAAGCCACGTATGTCTACTGATGGATCTGATGCGGAAAGACACTTGTATAATATTTGGGAGCAGGCCAATGAACCCATGAAACGTGTAATCTTGACTTCACTGTCTTGATGATTTGAGACACATTCATGAAGGTGTTGAGTCTGCTGCAGAAATTATACAAAGTCTTGAAGAAATGTTGTAACAAAAGACCGCATGATCAATCAGTTTAAAACCGGCGATGTGGCTAGGCTAAAAATGGCTGAGGGAACACCCGTTAGGGAGCATGTTCTCAGAATAAAACGCCATTTTGATAAACTTGCTTATCTCGGTACTAAGTATTGTGATGAGGCTCAAATCGAATTTCTTTTCCTAACTCTTCCAAGGTGTTTTGATGAGTTTTACTGTAGTTTTGTGATGAGCGATCACATGTTTACTATGGACACTCTACAAGAAGCCTTGGAGATAATAGAGAAGCATTTAGGAAAGAAAGACGAAGCATTGGTGACCAAAAGTCTTTTTTCAAGATCTAGGTCAATGGAAGGCAAGACTCAAGAAAAGGAAAGTGGTCAGATCCAAAGCAAACTCATCACTAAGAAAAGTAAGAGAAAGACGGCTAGTTGGATGGGTGTCAAGAAAGTACCAAAAGGAAAATGCTTCAAGTGCGGTGAAAAGGGACATTGGAGGTCAGCCTGTTCCAATCCCAAAAGGAATGGAAAGAAAGGTAATTCTCACGCACTAGTTGTTGAAACTTGCTTAGCGGCGTATGCCTCCCATTTATGGGTGGTGGATAAGGGATCCACTGATCATGTTTGTTTCACTTTCTGAGGGGTTCAAACCGACCCAAGAACTTAGTGGGAGTGAGATCCTCATCACAATCGGGCGATGCTACTAGAGTGGCAAATTAAGCGATGGGAGAAGTGCACTGTCTTTTGAAGACGAGTTTTAATTTTAAGAGATGTACTTTTACGTTAAATTTTAGAAAGAATTTAATTTTGGTTTCTAAACTTTACCTTGATGGATACATTTACTTTTGATAAAGTTGTTACCATTTCTCTTTATGATAAATTTATCTGTCATGGAACGTTATCAAGTAATCTCTATACAATTAATTGTGCACACCACTCAAGAAATGCATCCTATAACACATCAACTGTTTCCGGTAAAAGAAAACATTCATCAGACGTGAACGAAACACTTCTATGGCATCTAAGATTGGGACATATTAATCCAAAGAGGATCCAAAGGTTGGTGAAAGACGGTTCACTAGAGTTTCTCCAAGTTGAACCAATTCCAACCTGCGAATCATGTTTGGAGGGTAAAATGACCAAGAGGGCATTCGGAGCCAAGGGGAATAGAGCCAAAGAAGTGTTAGAAATCGTTCACACAGACGTATGTGGTCCAATGTCAACCATGGCAAGAGGAGGTTATGAGTATTTCGTCAATTTTATTGATGACTACTCAAGATACGGTTATATTTTCCTTATGAAGCATAATCTGAGACCTTTGAGAAATTCAAAGAATTTAAGGCTCAAGCAGAGAATCATAGGGAAAAACGTATCAAGTCTCTAAGATCCGATCGTGGAGGCGAGTACCTCAGCGATGAGTTTTGAACTACTTGTCAGATGAAGGGATTGTATCACCGATCGCAGACCGAACCCTCAACAAAGCGGGGTTGCAAGCAGAAGAAAAAGCAGAACTCTTTTGGAAATGGTTAGATCAATGATGAGTTATGCGGATCTTCTCAAGTCGATTTCGAGAGTCATGCCTTGAAACAATGGCTTACATTCCGAACTTGGTGCCATCCAAATCGGTTCCCAAAACTCCCAAAGAATTGTGGACCGGGCATGAAGCCCCAAAGATGAGACACATGAGAATTTGGGGGTGTCCGCCCACGTGTTGGACAAGGAAGCCGAAATTGGATCCTCGATCGTAATTAAGGTTGTTTATAGGATACCCCAAGGGAACAAAAGGGTGTATGTTCTATGGTCCCAAAGATCAAAAGGTGGTAATAAACACCCACTTTAGATTTTTGGAGAAAGACTATATGAACGAAAGAAGACCCAGAAGTGAGATTACCTTAAGTGAGCTAAGGGGGCTAACCTCATTGTCAATTGTACAAGATGATATACCAAACGACACACTTTCACAACCAGGAACCTCGTCAGAGTGGGAGGGTTGTAAGATAACCCGAGAGATTCATGGGGATAGGAGAGTCCTCGGACTTGATTCGGACAAGACGAATCGGACCCATGAACATATGATGAGGCAATCCAAGATAAGGATGCGGTTTCTTGGCAAAAGGCAATGAAAGCAGGAATGGGTTCTATGGATCATAACAGAGTGTGGGAGCTAGTCGAACCACTTAATTGGGTCAAACCCATTGGTTGCAAGTGGGTATACAAGAGAAAGAGGACCGGGACGAAGGTGGAAACCTTCAAGGCAAGGCTTGTGGCGAAAAGGTTATACTCGGAAAGAAGGGATCGACTATGAGTAAACCTTTTCACCAGAACAATTCTCAAGTCCATCGGATTCTCTTGTCGATTGTCACAAGATCTCGATTTTGAAATCGGCAAATGGATGTCAAGAGGCGGCTTTCCTTAACGGAAGTCTTGATGAAAAAAATCTATATGCAACAACCCCAAGGCTTCATTGAAAAGGGCCAAGAACACCTAGTTCAAAGCTCATGAAGTCCATTTACTGGGACTCAAACAGCATCCGAGCTTGGAACCAATGTTTTGATCATGTTATAAAGTCTTACGAGTTTGATCAAAACGAGTTCGAAAGTTGTGTGTACAAAAAGCGGTTTGTCGGAATCGCATTGGTATTCTTAGTACTATCGTAGACGATATTCTCGCTCATCGGGAACGATGTAAAGGTGTTATCGAGACATAAGGGCATGGCTTTTAAAAACAGTTTGATATGGCACTTAGGGGAAGTCGGGCACATCCTTGGGATCAAGATCACTTTCGAGATCGCAAGAAAATGATGATAGCTTATCTCAAGCTTCATACATAGACACCGTCTGAAACGATTCAAAGATGCAGATTCCAAAAAGGCTTTACATCTTTCGGGCATGGAATCCATCTATCAAGGAAATGTGCCCTAAGACACAAAAGGAGATAGATGACATGAAAGACATTCCTTATGCTTCGGCTGTCGGAAGCCTTATGTATGCAATGCTGTTTACGAGACCGGATATCTGCTTTGTCGTTGGCATGGTGGCAAGATATCAAAGTAACCCGGGGAAGGAACATTGGACGGCAATTAAAAACATTCTGAAGTATCTGAAAAGAACTCGAGATAGAATGTTGGTTTATCAGTCAGATAGTCTAATCTCCATCGGCTACACGGACTGGGATTTCCAATCAGACTTAGATTCCAGAAAATCTACCTCTGGTAGTGTGTTTTGCATGGGGGGAGGAGCCATGACGTGGAGAAGCGTTAAGCATAAATGCATCGCAGATTCTACCATGGAAGCCGAATATGTAGCTGCTTGCGAGGCAACGAAAGAAGCGGTTTGGCTCAAGAACTTCTTAGTGTACTTGGATGTAGTTCCGAATTTGCCCAGCACAATCACTGTTTATTGTGACAATGTCGGAGCAGTTGCAAATTCAAGGGAACCAAGAGCCCACAAGGCCAGCAAACACATTGAAAGGAAATACCATCTTATACGAGAAATCGTTAAGAGATGAGATATAGAGGTGGCAAAGATCGCGTCAAAAGAAAACCTAGTTGATCTATTCACAAAGGGTTTGCCTCAGAATACATTCGAGAGACATGTGAAAGGAATGGGTGTCAAGACCGTTACCAATCTGCTTTGAGTATAAGTGGGAGACATTATTAGGTTCGTGTAGGTGACATTTGATGTCACGTATTAGGAACTACACGAGGCATGTTGTAGTATACTTAAAAGTAGACTTTGAGTATAAGTGGGAGATTGTTGGGATTATACTGGAAAGTATGCTTTTACTTTGTATAATCAGACTGAATTTCGGACTTATTTACTGAAATAAATTGTTTATCATCGATGCTTTAAATATCATCGAATGTTACATATATTTCTTGCATAAATTGTTCAATAAATAAGACGTGTTATATTGTAGTTAATTTAGTGATACCGGATCACGTAAGATTAAATTAATGATCCCTTGTAACTAAAAAGTACACCATTCACTTACCTAGATGGAAATGAACAATCCATCGTGAAAGGTTGAAGTGTAAGGCTCAGATTGTTTTGTCTTGACCAAGAGATTACACTAGTGCATGATGATCGATGCATCAAGAGGACTCTACAGGAGGAAAAATTCTTCAGAACTGAACTAGGAAGAATTAGACCTCAGTGGCTAGTTATTTCTTAATCTTCGTCCCTTAAATAGGATTACGTGTGGTTAGTAACTATTGCTTTGACTTATTACGGGTAGAGAATCAATGAGATTCAATACTTTATATCTTGGCAATATTATTGGTCACGTGCGATTGCTAAGATTTAATACGGAGAAGAATCGGTGCAAAGCACGCTTTGTTCGATTTGCCCCTTTGGGAGGTTCATAAGTTTTATCATACCAAATCTTGCAAGTGGAACTAGTTTCCGGTATGGATAATAATGTTGAACCGTTCCTTTACCAAGGATAAAAGATATTAATTAATGGAAAGCTATTTCAGTGGCTTGAATTAATTAATGGGCTAGATAATCTTAAACACGGGAAATAATAACCGGGAGTCATATTAACTGTAATATGAGTTAAGATGGATAGTTCAATATTAATTATGTAGTGGGATTAATTAATATTTATGGGCTTGAATAATATTGTGACTCAATATTGATAATTCAAGATCCATTGGAAGGTCCAATCTTAATTCTCCCAAAGGCCCCCCAAATAGTCCAACATAAAGTCCAATAACTGAAAAAGGTGTTTAAAAATAAAATAAATATTTGTTGCTATTTTTCCATGAATTTCGAAAATGGTAAATAAAATGGGAGAAAGATTTTCTTTGAATTTTGTTATGGAATGAAGATATGTATTCTTGGAATACAAGATTATCTCATTAAATTCAAGAAATCTCACACTTGGTTATTTACTATGAGATTTCAAAAATTTTGAATATTTAAGGTAAAGAAAGATTTTCTTGATTTTCTTGAAAAGATATTATGGAAAATATGTATTCTTGCAATACAAGTATATCTCGTAAATTCAAGAAGATCCAAATCTTGGATTCTTTTCGATTAAGATTTTCGAAAATTCCATAACAAGAGAGAGTGGGATTTTTATGGAATATTTTAATTGTGGAGAAAAAGAATATATGAGATATATTCAAGATTTCTTGGAGATCAAGAAAAGATTTTTTTCCACCCTATTCCATATGCAAAAAATCGGCCACTACACCTCTATAAATAGGGGATGAGTGTTTCATTCCCAAGTACAATTCCATGTGCTGGAAAAATTAGTAAATCCACAAAGGTGGTGCAACAAATTTTATTTTTCCCTTTTGTTAATTGTTCGCGAGCTTCCTTCCACCGGATTGTCGAGCAAGGACTAGGGAATACTTGGGAAGGTCTTTTGGTGTGTTTTCATCGACGAGACCATTGTCATTCCAAGAGGTAAGTTCACGTAAACTCGTAGTAATTCCGCATGCGTAGGATTTACGTGAACTGTTTATATGCATGATTTGTTGTTGAATTATTATTTGAATTAATATATGATTAATTCATGCTAGTAATAATTGTTAGAATTAAATGTGTATTTAAATATTCATCCCGAATAGATCCGGGCAATTAATTCCCAACACCACAATCCATAGCTAGTAAACCACACATATCCTCACCCTTCCCCAAGTTTTCAGAAAATATACAAGACCCTGAGGGACTTGAAAATTTTGTCTCCATCTCTCACAATCCATTTAACACTAGAACCTTGCTTGCTTCTCCAGAGTCAGAAAGCCCTGTGATATATATTCTGAAGCAGCAGGTAAAGGAGTATCTGCTTGAACTGTGCCCAGATTTTGTTAATCACCTTGGCATCCAGCACAAGATTGAAGAGATTCTGTTCTGGAGGGACGTTAGATTGAAAAACATCAAGGAATTTCTGATCCTCATGGAATCTCTAGACTCTGACTACTTTGTGGATCTAGAGATTAGATGCTTGGAGAATGGCGGAATTGAAAGTGCAGCTGAATTGGACTCTGATGATGATATCAGATGGCTAATTCATTCATGATAGGTTTGGGATTGACAGAGATGTTGAAGAGACAGAAGAACCTTTTGTTGATGAAGCCATTGAGGAAGTTGCCGATGAACCAAGACTGGGTGATGCAGATGAGACCCAACTTGGTGAGGCATCAACATCTGGCCAGACTGCTGTGATAAGTGTTGATACCCTAGATTTCATAACATCGAAGATTCAAAATGGGGTAAAAGCTTCCATTGATGCACAATTCACAACTCTCGCAGCAGATCTGATGCAGCGATTTGAGGAAGAACAGAGGAATCTGGTTGACAGAGAGAGGAAGCTGACAGTTGACAAAATCACCCACATGCAGGATTCTATCCTCGGCTCTGTGATGAAACGGGTTGATCCTCTCCCTGAGAAGCTAAAGCTCCAGACTGATATGCTTGGAGAGACGCAGATTCTCTTGGAAATTGTCTGGGGATCTTTAGAAAGGACTTAATCCTGTATGGATATTGGCTGGAAAAGATTTGAAAAATCTGTTGATCAGACCAGGAAGGCCATTGAATCTGGGTTAAACAGGCTCCTGGGTTCTGCACCTTCTTCTTCAACTGTTCAGATCACTCCTCTCGTTGTGGAAGAATTGAAGAAGGAGACGACGAGTCAGTTTAGGGCTCTGAATATCAGGTTGTCACACCTTTTTGATGCAACCAAAAAGAGGGAAGGACAAGATCAAGAAAAACAGATGCAGATGGTAACTATTCCAAACTTACCAGAAGCCATCGCATCTGATGTGCCTGAAGTTACTCCATCTGATGATCTCAAATGAACTGTGGAGCAACACATTATGGAGATCGACGCTCAGGGAAAGGAGATCACTGAGCAAAAGTCAGCAATCGAGGCTCAGGAAAAGGAGATCACTGAGCAAAAGTCAGCAATCGAGGCTCAGGGTAAGGAGATCACTGAGCAAAAGTCAGCGTTGTCAGAGGTTGTTGCCAGAGTTGATAAAATTTAAGATTTCTCCTCATCTGTGCAGAAAATGATGGAATTTGGTGATCAGGCAAAAAGCCTTGAACTTGCAAAGAAATTATTCGCAGAAGAGGAAGAGCGAGCCGAATCTGAACAATCTCTGAAAAGGAAGAAAGGCAAGGGCAAGATGGTAAAATCAACTGCTGAAGCTCAGGGACAAGGTCAGATAACTTCTGAGCAGATTCAAGAACAGAAAACCAGACAGAAGGTAATGGATGCTGCCATTAAGAAGCAGAAAATGGCAGAGGCTGAAGGACTTAACATTGCATACATCCGAAAGCAGAGAAAGAAGGAAGCTGCCACAGAGGATATTGACTGGGAAGAGAGAGCCTTTCCGGCTAATGTTAAAGACATCCTCTGTGCTCGGGAAGACCTGCTTCCTGAGTGGGACCAGATCAGGGGGGAATGGATGTGTGATGTGTACATATTGGAGAAGATTCCAATTCATCAAGACCAAGTTGCTAATGATGATGAATTCAGGAACTGGTTAGAAACAAAGTACCCTAATTTCTACCAGATTGTTATGAAGGAAGAGAAAATTATGTCGTTAATACCTGAAGCACCTCCCTTCGAACAACTTCTTTCACATTTGCGTCCAGACAACAAGCTTGATCCTATCCGATTTAAGAAGGCCTATTATGAATTTGCAAAGAAATGAGGGATCATCGGGAGAGACAATTTGGAGCAGCTGATGCAGCGGATGTACAGACTTTTTGGCATCCCGAAAGAGCTTCAAAGATTCAAGCACGTGTGATAAAGACAACTTTGTATCAGATGATAGGTATTTTATGTAATCTATAATCATGCATATACTTTAATAAAATATCATATCCTTTTCTGATTCTAAGACAATGCCTCATTGTCTTCTGAGCTGTGCACTTTATCTAGTATCTGTCATTTCGTATGGTTATCTATTTTTCTGATTAAGTGTTTTGGTTCCATCAAAAGGGGGAAATTGTTGAGAAATTTGTATTAAGTTTTGATGGAAGTTCCAAAAAAGGTTTGAATAGGGACGGTCGGACACATTAATGACCGATGACTTAGTATGAGGATAGGATGACCAGCTGAAATATATAGACAGTTGATGTATAAGATAGGTCAAATATAGAAGGGGAACTCAATATGCATAGGTCAGATAAGTCAGAAGACCAGATGAGGTCAGAAGACAACTCAAGTCAGGAAGACAAGTCAAGTCAGAAGACCAGATGAGGTCAGAAGACAAGTCAAGTCAGAA
Source organism: Stenogyne calaminthoides (assembly GCA_037126765.1). NCBI lineage: Eukaryota > Viridiplantae > Streptophyta > Magnoliopsida > Lamiales > Lamiaceae > Stenogyne > Stenogyne calaminthoides. Next base: position 13,239,275 of record JBBCBC010000007.1, read on the forward strand.
GACCAGACTAAGTCAGATGATTAGGTGAAGACATGAAGCTCAAGTTCGTAAGACTCAAGATCGATGACTACCGTAAGATCAAGACCGTAAGACCTACATCACCGAAGTCCGCTAGTTGAGCTAAGACAACTTGCACCGAAGACTTCTATCGTAGATCGACGTTTTTATTCGATCAGTCACCACACCAGTGTCAACTGATGTTACACTAGATCATACGTACTATCTGGACAAGAAGAATGTCAACTTTAGTTGGTAGAACAAACATTGAAAAAGTGTACTTGTTAACCAATGAGAACGAGACACGTTGCACAGATGAAATGGGTAACGCGATTCGGGCCACCGCAAGTCAAACGGCTATAGCGACATATATACACGCCGCCATGCTGTTCTCAAGACGCCAAATCAATCCTGCAACCTACTAAAAATAGCCTGAAATTCAAATTGTTCTCCAACAGCTCTTTGATTTCGAGGTCTATAAACATGGGATTGCTCTTCATAGTGAAGACACGAAAATTATCATCAAGCTCAAGCTATAGCAAGATTTTCGCACGAAGAACACTAAATTCAAGTTTATTTTATAATTGTTCATCCCATTAGTTCTTAGCATAGAATTCTTATCCTCTAACTTTAGGCTACTTCAAAACTGGGATAGAATTCCAGTTGGAATAAACAACAAATCTTTACCCAAACTCAAAGTTAGGTTAAGTTTGTTTTGAAGAAGATTTCGGACAGGGTTTCTAGTTCGATTTAAGGATCGGTTGAGTGAGAACTCTATAAATATCTGTTGGTTGTCTTTGTGTTGGACTAACACAATAAACTAAGCCCAGTTGGTTAAGTTGGTGCCCCTTGTGATAGGGAAGAGTGGACGTAGGACGGGTTGTCGAGAACCACTATAAAAATCTTGTGTGTATTTACTTGCTCTTAACTACTTTACACTATTGCACAACTTGGTTTAAAACTGCATACATATTTCGAAGTTAGGATCGATGCACTAAGCAACCGGGTCCGACCGGTTTGACCGGTTTAGTCACCGATTGAAAAACAGATTTTAACTGATTTGATAAAACCGATTTTTTCACACAGGTTAAAACTACTTTTCCAAGACACCGTTAAAACCGATAGACACCTAACCGATCCGCCATCGAGCGATCAAGAAGTCGATATCACCAAACCGGTTCACTCAAAAAGACTGGACAAAGTAACCCATCATCACACTCGACCAAGAAAAAAAAAATTCGTAAGTCTATTCACCCCTCCCCTCTAGACTTCTGGCCTCACGAAACCCGTTCAGGACCTACACTATTCGAGCACAACAGGAGTTTGTGGACTAATTTATTGAGAAATTCTACCGGACTAGGCTGGGATATTAGAAGAGGTACTATGCAAGCGAGTAAAGAATGGTGGGCTCAAAAGATACAGGTAATACTTAAGTGATTTTTACTCAGTTCTTTGAATATAGTGCATTAATTGTCAAATTATGTTGTATTAATTTGATTAATTTGTTCATTTTTTAGATAATACCCGAAGCAGCTAAGTTTCAAGTACTAGGGCCCCTATTGGTGCATGAACAAGAAATATTATTTTCAGATGTTGTAGCCACTGGACAGAGCGCATGGACTCCAAGCTGTGGTGTGCTCCCACCAAATTTGTTTGATGAACCAAATGTTAATGTTGGGGGATCATTTAATGACATCAATGAACTTGAAGTTGAGCATGAACCTGGGCTTGAAGTTGGACCCGATGACCTTGAATTTGATCAATTTATTGATCAAATTGTAGATTGTTCGTCCTTCACATACCCATCCTCATCATCCCCAGTATCTACAATTGGGGGTGCAAGAAGCTTATCAATCTCTTTGATGATTTCAGTCGCCTTTCTAAGTTCTTATTTCCTCTTCAGTTGACCAAAAATTATATCCAATCTAACCCACAAAGGCTCAAGTTGATGCTTGTACCTCTTTGCTAATGGATATTGCTGAAAATAAGACAATAATTAGTTGTTTTCAACTAATTTTCTGTTTTTATGTAAAATTTATACAATCAAGAGAATAGATAAAATTATATACCTCGATGATAGCATCCCAAGTAACATCGCTCGCTTCAAACTTTCCATCGTCTTCGAGTTTGACACCTAGCCAGTTACGTACATTTTCTCACAAGTCATATCTAGCACTCAGTGCCATAAATTTCTTCTCCACTTTTTTTATCGTAATAGCTTTTCCAAGGGCAACTGAGAGTTTAGAAGTTATTTCAATCAGAGCTTCACCTTGAAGGCTACAATGATTAAGTTTCCCGTTTTTCTTGAAGTCGATCAACAGATTTGTAAGGATCTTCTCCTCACACGAAGTCCATGATATCATTTCAAACATTTCATCTACCCTATGGAAACTTCTTTTAGCCATGCCTGAACCTATCACAAGGTTACCAAAATTTAGAATTTGGGTTAAAATAGTTTCAAAATGACTAACACTAAGCACATAAATGTTGATGCAACACATCATAATTAGAAGTCTGCTTTATTAGTAACAAAACCAGAAGTTATTATTTATTGACAATCACGAAAATGTTGCATTCATATAAATATAATCAATTGAATACTTTGCAACCTAAGAAAAATGAAAACAATATGGGACTCAGATACGTTGCCCTCATATATATATATTTTATCAGACAACATGTACTTGCATTCTAGAAGAAGTGGCAAGAGAATAACCCAACAAGTTACATAAGTTCAATCAGCTGAAAAATCAGCTTGCTAGAACCTGTCCTCAAAATTACTAACTAAAAAAACCCAACAAAAGATAGCTCACAAAACCAATTATAAGAGATTCTCACACCATTTTGCAAAACTGATTTCATGTTTTCAAATGAATAGAAAATTGATTTATATAAGAATATGAGGAAGCATGTCTCTACCTCTCGATCTTAGGTCTCGATCTTAGGTAGTGGTGTTCTAACCACTTGAGCTAAGTCATTTGACATGTGTGAACATAATTGAATGATTTTGATTAATTTAGCTTAAAGTGAATGAATCTCACACTTGAAAAAGAAAATTAAAAAGCAATAAGATTCAGCATTAACAAAAGAAAAAGTAATGCGACCATTACAATAACACAATTCCAAAATACAATACCCTCGACTTGAAACTGTTTGTTTAACTACTTGCAGCAACCACAAAACACGTAAAGTACTGTTTGTTTAACTGTTTGTATACAAGATTTTTTGTTAAATAAAAAACGAAACACATCTAACAATTATCACACGAACAAACTATGTATTCCTTCAAACCGCAAATCTCACACCTCCAAAAACATAACCCCCCACATGCCTCGTAATGAAATTAAAAAACAGAGTAGTACACAACAACTATTTTACTAAGATAAAAAGATTTTCGATTGGAAGACAATCTCTGAAATTCAAGGTGAATAAAGGGGATAAACAAAAAAGCCCTAATTAAAAACAAAAAAAGGATAACTACAGAATATGAGAAGCGTACCCTTTTCACAAAGATTTCGAGTGAAGAGACTCTTTGATTGGTTTTGCTAATAGAAGATGGTTCTTCGCCCTTCTCTTATTCTGGAGTTGCTCGAAAAGTATCAAATGAACTACGTATTTTTCAATATATCTCGTTTCACAGAGATTTTGAGCGAGAGAAGAGTGATTTCTTCTTCTTTGATTTGTTCTTCGCCGGTTCGTCTTTCTTCTCTCCCTCAATGAACAATGACCTGTATTTTTTTTTAATATATCTTAGGGGTATTATTTGCATTGTGAGTGTGAGAAGCGCTTCATGGGAAGCCAAAATGAGCAAATTCCTACTTGGCCAAAATAGATTATAAGCACTTTTAAAAGTGGTTACAAAACACATTTTAAGTGATTTTTTTTAAAAAGAAGTGTTTTTACTTTACAAATGTAGTTGCAAACGGCACCTTTACATAGTGAAAATCACTTAATTTTTAAAAGGTAAGACTTTTTTTTTTTTTTAAAATAAGTGTTTCTCTATAAATAATAGAGATTGCAAACAGCCAAATTTAGAATAGTTTTTTGCACTAAATTTTTATTTATTTTTCATTTATTTTAATGTAATATTTCACTTAAAATTGAAATTGAGTTCCTTTTATTTATTTATTCTCTTATTAAAAAAGATCAAAGTTCTTTTCTCATATATAATAATAATAATTAAAAAATGTGTGATAGATAATTGATAATATATTGAAAATTGTATTTGAAAAAGATAAGATAAGATATGTGTATTAGAGGTATTATGGAGTAGAATTTTGGAGGATTTAAAATCATATACCAAAATCCTGATAAACGAACAGGAATTTGGGATTTGAAATTCCAAAAGTCACTTCCTAAATCATATACAAACAAGGCCTAATAATATAAAAGAAAAAGTTTAGTTTGATTCATTTTCATTACTTATCATTTTTCAAACCGTGAATGTTTAAATGAAGCAAAGGAGTCAGACATATGTTTAAATGAAGCAATGAGTCATGCACAATTAAGCCGGGTCGGGCCGGTCTGGTGCTAGCCTACGGACCAATAGAAATCTCTAGGTGGGGTCTGAATAGTCTAGTATAGGCTTCTGGGCTAAATAAAATAAATTGAACATTAGATCTACAAGGGTGCATTTTTTTTGGAATTTAAGTGTAAGAAGCAAGTCAATGTTTTAGAATTCAGGAATTTAGTATCCTTAATGAATAGTAAATGTATGTTGTATTATTATGTTATATTGAGAAAAGTAAGAAAGTGTATAAAGTGTGATATATTGGGAAGAATAAGAATAGGTTTTGTAGGTATTTATAGGTGTGAATTGAATGTAGGATTTAAAAACCAGACTTTAAATGTCAAACTCGTATGAGACGGAAAGCGCAAAGTTTTAAGTTCATCCGTGTGAGTCCCAAAACAAACACAACCTAATATCCCAGGAGAAATGGAAAATTTGGAAGATGAAACTTAAAGGATACTATTATCTAGTTACAAAGTAAATTAGCCATAATTTGGTACCAAGTTTTAGTGTCGTGAATTTATAAATATGAATATTAATAAAATTAAGACTTAGATAAGAAAATTAATCAAATTAAAACTTGGAGGAAGGGTGGATAGGTGAATGGCGCCGACGACAACTCGAGAGTTCTAATACATTTGTTATATATGATTGAGAAATTTGTGTGTTCTTATTTTGATAATTTTCATTTCAACTGTGCCAGAAAGGGAGACGGCTGGCAGGAGGATTGCGGCGGCAATGGTGACGTGGCTAATCGAGAATATGGCAATGTTTGGTTGGATTATGGTAACATTGTTTGGACAATGGTGTGTCGATGGCTACGCTTAAAATTGTGCTAGAAATAAGTTGTGGTCTGTTTAATTATGATTATAATAATAAATATTCCTAGCGCGTCAAGTTAAGTTGTGGTCTTTTTAATTATGATTATTATAATTATAATAACAAATATTCCTAGCGTGCCAAATTTGCCCGAGTTATCTGGCTAAAATTAGTTCGATCCAAAGCAATCCGTCGGGGCTGTTGGGCCGGGCTAAGTAGCCTTGTTCTTTTCGGGCTCTATATTCATGGCCCAACTTAGCCGTAAGATATACGAGCTGGGTTGAAATTGCCACTTCTAGTCATGCACTTTCCAAAAGATACACCCTGAAACGTTAATATCGTGCTTAGGCTCATGAGGGTTTATAATTGGCATTAGGAATTAAATCCAAAACAGACTTGTTAAAATTAGTTCTTTCTCATTTATTGTTTACTTGTCATGGCTAAATATGGGCTTAAATTGACCCAATTTTGGGTGTTCCAATTATGTTTTATCTTTTGCATAAATTAAATTTATATTTTTCTATTTAATTTTGTTAACAATATTTATTAGTATATATAAAAATTTATATGAGGCTGGTTCAAATTACTTATATATTATATAATTTGTGAACTCATGACGGTATCCAAATCATGTTTGAAGATAAATATAATAATTATATATTTTAAAATGGAATTCTGTTTCACAAAAGGTTACCTCATTAATATATGAATTATATGAGAATTTCTTACCTATGAAATTGATTTTCCTATTTATATAAACTTATTCCATCAATGAACGGTAGGGATTTTTTTTTATCCAACTAGTTGAAAAAAAAAATCCTCTAAATACCTCAATAATTCTCTACGTATGTTAAAATTTTCTAAAGTTATTTTAGAATGCTCTACATTTATTTCTCTTGAGAGTTCTACATTGTTTTAGGGACAAATTATAAAGAAAAATCTTGTGTGCATCATGTGAACTCTTATTCTTGTGCATATAAAATATTACTGTTATATATGTTTTTGTAATTACCCGCTTTTTAGTACTATTATTTGGCCAATATATTTCATGTGTTTTGCTTTTTTTTTTTGTGATTTTGCATTATTTATTTTGCATTTAAATTATTTTAAATATTGAATTATTTTTTATACTCATACGTGATTAATCGCATTGCATATTGTTTGATTGTTGTATAAATTAAGTATAAATAACGTGGTGATTAATTTAATAATATTAATTAGATATAAAAATTAAAATAGATGTATAATTATATATAATATATATCTATTACAATATATTAGCCGTAACGTACATATATGTATAATGTGTGCACATATTAGTTGGTTGGGTGATAGATTAGAACTAAAACTATCAAATAACAATAACCATTAAAGATAAATATTTAAATATATATATATATATATAAGTGTTTTTATAACGAACGGTGATCAAACCAACAAAGCCAAAGAATCCGGGGTTCAACCGGTCGGACAGTGTTCAACCGGGCGGTTCAACGTTTTTTATGTTTAGTTAAAAAAAACAAAATAAGTATACACCTACAAAAATTTAAATATAAATTTTATAATTTTTCATATCATATTTTATAAATTTTGTCCCACCTCATACATTTATCTTACATAACGAAAAAGTGTTGGAGAAAAATGTGAGAGGAATATAGATTTAAAATTTTAAATATTTAATATAAATTAGTAATTTAATTTTTTAAAACAAAAGAAAAGAAAAATCGGTTTTTTCCGGTTATATATATGTTTTTTAACCGATTTATCGGCGGTTTGGTTCAACCCAAGTTATGAAAAAAACACTGATATATACCTTCCAAGTTAAGAAAAAGGTTAAGGCGGTTCGTTAATATCCATGCCAATATATTTCTCTGACTATGCGTTGGCTATGAAAACGCAAAGAAGGAAAGGAGGAAAAAAAGGGGAGGCAGTTCGCAAGTAGCAGGGAAAGACGAAGAAAAGAAAAGGAAAAAAAAAAAGAAGAAAAAAAGGAGAGAGGAAGGAAGGAAGAACGTCGAGGTGGTAAACATCACGGTTGTGCAACCAACATAGGTATCTATGTAGATCTTAATCATATGAATATTTATATGTGTAGTAATTAAGTTGAATTAACACTTTTAGGATTTTGTATATTAATTTCAAAGAAGCTAATTAATCACCTAGTTAAATTTATGAATTTAAGAGTATTTTTATATGTTAATTAATAATTTTACATGACGATTTGTAAAGATTTAATTCATCTGATATATGTTGTATTGAGTTGTCAGACCCCAGGTTTCTCTATGAGTGTAAAATTATAGGATAAAGAAAATAAACATAGAAAGTGTTGATTAAGTGATATAATAGGGTTTTTATAAATTGTTTATAGAATGAGAATTTGAATTCGAGTAATATTGATTGTTAATTGCTATCAAATTTGATAGTTGGGCTCGATAAGGTAGTTTAGGAGTTCGAGATAGCGATATTTGGCGGATTCGAGGTAAGTAGAAATTCATTTGCAATTACAATTCATAAACATATTATTTATGTGATTTATTTGTGATTAATTGGCAAACACGTGGATAATATGTGGATTATGAGGTTTGATCGACATTCAAAGGATCATCATGGAAAGAATTTGGTGAGCTCAATATTTGATGTAAATTGGGTATGTGATATGTGAAACTTGTGAGTTAATGTTAGGTTGCATTGCATTGCATCATGCATATCATGCATTATCATGAAATGAGATTTGATCAAATGATGTGATTTGGCCATCGATTATACATTAAATGAGCGGGGAAGCGGGGCGAGGAGTGGTAGTGACTAGCAAATCTGGTGGCTACCCGAGTAGGCCACCGCTTTATGATCACACGGAAGGGCGCACTGTGAGCGGTAGTGACCGTGAAAATTCGCGAGCTACCCAAGAGTAGGCCACCGCTTTATATATGTTATGAGCTCATGCCGGTGTATAACAGTGAGTCTGAGGCCCTGGAATGTTTCATAAATAAATTGGTGATTTCAAAAGAGATTGTATGGGGAGGATTTTCAAAGATTCACAGCATCATGCATAATTTCTACTTACTGAGATTTATATGTCTCAAATAGTTTATGCATTGTAGGTGATCATGAGATGAAGTGACGTGGCAGTCTTACTGGACAAGCTGTGGAGCTCCTGCAGTTTTGAGTGGTTGCTTACATAGATGACGACCTGTTAGGCATACCGTGACTTATTTTTTGCTTCCGTTGTTATATTTTGTCACTTTTTGGGATATGTGTTACCTCATGTCATGCTATTAGGGATTGGACTTTGGCTGTGAATTGACCGGGTGTTGACTTGGAGTTTGATTGGGAATCGTTATTGTGTTGGTTTGTGGGTTTGAGTTTGGGTGGTGGCTGGTTTATTGGTATTTGTTTTATATATATTAATGCGAACATGTTATGTTTGGGTGTGAAATCAGGTTATTCTGAGTGTGAAACGATGTTGATGTTATGTTGTTCAGGAAAAAAAGAAAAAAAAATTATAGTAGGATTATGTGTTGAATTATATTTATATTCGTATAACGTTAGGGTTAAGTAAAGGTGGTCGTGACACACACAATATCACTTTTGTGCATACGAAGTGTCACTGTTTAAAAATTAAGAATTTTTTAAATGACGACTTTCGTTTGCATAACAACGACACTTGAAAAAAAGAATACACGTGAACTCGGGTTCATTGAAGACCTACTCAATAATAAATTGTATCTTCAAATAATTATGGAAGATAAAAATAAAATCATTAAATTTATTCATAATCATTAAAATTTTATATGAAATGTTTATGAGATAAGTGTTATACTCCTCCTTTTTTTTTTTTTTGTTTGGTCATCACTTTTAACTCGTGTTTTAGCGAGTGAGTTGTTTATTAATATATGAAATGATAAAGTGATTTTTTAGAAAACGTACGATAGATGAGGGGTATGACTATCATACTTCAACTTAAAAATCTCTTTATCATTTCATATACTAATAAACAACTCGCTCGCTAAAACACGAGTCAAATAGTAAAACTAACAATCTAAAATAGACGGAGGTAGTAATTATATATATGAGAAATAATTGTTAAAATTATATGTGTGAGATTTTTTAGATAATTAAGTTATTAATATATATTTAATATCCCTATACATCTATTAAAAAGAACATTAAATATTCAAAATTTTAAAAATTTGATACGTGACTAAACGCCGAGAAGGTATTATGTGTAAAGTGTTGAACATGGTACACATAATACTTTAACTTCTTGAATTTATGCATGTCATTCTTGCATAAGCTAGAGTCATGTCAATCTTCTCTATATCATTTCAATTTTATGGATATCTCTGAAGGGACCAACTTTTAATTCGAATACTCTCATATTTCACTTAAAACATTATTATTTTTCTTTAAAAAACTAACTTTCCCGTATAAAATATACTACAACTAAAAAACTCTCTCTTTTCACTTTAAATTTTATCACTTTTCATTTTCTAAGTTATAAGCATATTTTTTACTAATAAGCGAGAATCTCTACTAAATGAGGGGTTTTTCTGTACTAATGGTGTGAGATGTTGATTAAATATAGATTCGTTTCACCGAATAAGATCCGTGAGACGTTATCACGTAAGCTTTTGCTATTTAAACCAACCATCCCGTGGATAAATCATCCTACATTCCATATCATAAGTTATCCCATATTTTATCAAACTAACGCAGTTAGGTCTGGTTTGGTTTAGACTGATGGTAATTGATTTAATTGATCAGAGTGGGGTATGTTCATTTGTAGAATATATTATAGTACTACACCTTGGTTTATAAGTCATTATTAACCCAACCTTTGTATAAGATAAATTAATTATCACAGGCTTGAATAAATTATAAACCCAATAAGCAGAATAAGATGGATGCACAATAAAAGGCACTTTGATGTGGTAAGATAATGGTGAATTTCTTAATTATCTCACTTTTCTCATATTTTTGCTTTGATTTTAGATAATGTATCAACAGAGGTGAATCACAACCAAATTGCTAAACATGTTCCATTCCTGAATATATACTAAACTTTAAATTGCAAACAATCAACGTGGCAGAATGAATCACTCCAACGTGCTTAATTAGACTAAGCATTTTACAATCTGTGTCGGTATACAAAACATGAAATGCAGGAGTAATTACTACTTTGCAAGTTGCTCAGGAAGAGGGATCTTGTTCCAAGGTTCCTCTAATCCACTGATTTGGAGCGGCGGCAATGAAAAAGCACTAACAGTCGAGCTTCCACTGCGTATTTCTTTTAGAACGCGTAATGCAGCTAGAGTACTCTTCATATGCAGGCTCTTCATGTATTCTATCTCTCCGACTTCCTTGCATTCTTTCACTGGCCCCTCTCCGCTCGGGGATGGTTCGTTTCCATCCACAGACGGGGCTTTGTTAATCGGAAACATTTGGTCCAGCATTCGCTCGCACTCTTTCACAAGCTTGTAAAGCAACTCGGTGGTGAAAAAAGGCTGCCGAAGAACCTTCTGAATGAATGGCAGTCGAAGAACAGCCCCTGTTCTTTTGTCATATTTCTTCAATATTTTAACTAACCCTGCTCGATATTAAAAGGAAAAATGTTAGGCTTAGGCCTTGGCCTTATTTAATATTTAGGACTAAGTCTTGTATGCACTAGGTGCATCGTGCAATTAAGTGGATTTTAAACAGTACTAGTTGTCTTCACTGAACAGTATTAGTTGTTTACATTGAACAGTATTAGCAGTGCAACTGGTGTACAAGAGGACTTAAAGTCTATCCAAATATTAAAAACCAATAAAGAAATTGTTCATAACTTCAACTGAATGCAAGCAAGAATTGGGAAATGTATTGTTAAATGAAGGAAAAATGTGCAAGATTTTTACCAGTATAATTAAGAGCACTGTAATTCTCCAACAAGACCATCTCTCCATGGAGGTCCACGATTACTTTACGAATTTTAATCATCTCATCATTCATATCCTTGACTTTTGCCGCACTATCCTGCAGCTCCTGTACACCCCAAGTTACATGTCAATTTACTACACTTAGCTAAAGAATTGTTCATTTGTTCTAAAACAATTGGATAAACAATCAAAATTGAGCAACAGATATTCAAGATTATGAACAATCATGGAAAAGCCTTCATTGCCCTAGAGGAAGAGTAACAGTTGTGTGCACCAGTTACACGGTGCAATTGGTGCACAACTAATACTGTTTAATAGAAATAACTAATACGGTTCAGTGATAACAACCAATACTGTTGAAAAATACACACTAGTGCATATGATTACTATTTTGAGCAGATAAATTGCGTATTATCCTAAAAAATCCCAATTAGGTTAACATTACATACCTAAATCGGTATCAAATGAACACAGAAATAGCAAAACAAAACTCTCACCGTCCCAACATTCTTGAACACTGGCATTTTATTTGGACGTCTCAATATTATTTGAACACTCTCAATATGAAAATAAATATAATATTAATACATTCAATAATTTTATTTTATTAAAACCTCAAACCCATTAAAACTCATTTTACTTAATTTGCGTGTTATTTCCAAAAAATTGTACCAAGTCATTTTGGAATGGAGAGAGTAGTAGTTAAAAACTACACTTAGGGCTAAAGGAATCATTTCAATTTCAAAATAGCAAAATTCCAGAAATCAGAAAGAAAAAAAAAAAATTCGACCAGAATCATTTGGGGAAATTCATTTACCTTCAATCTAATGATGTACTCCTCCTCTTTCTCAACAAAAAACGCATTAAATTTCTCGAGCTCATCCTCCAAAAGCTCGACAAAATTAACCTCCTCCTCCGATATCCCTCCGCCTCTCCGCCGCCGCCGTCGTCCATTCTCCGGCGCTTCAGAGGCCTCCTCACCGCCGGCCCGCGGCTTTGGGCTCAATCAGTTTGAGCTGCTTCTTAAGCTCCTTGTAGGACAAAAACTTGTCCCTCCACTCCGGCAACGTTTCCTCAATCTGGTTGCTCAGACTCTTGCCGAATTTCATCCTTCAATAATCTCGAATTTCAGCGAATTGAAATAACGGTTATGTTGTGACGTATGTGAGATTTGTGAGTGTACATATGGTGGTGTAATTTAGAGTGGAAATGAAGAAACAAAATAGAAGGTTGGGTGGGTTTATAAGGGTAATGGAGGAAAGGAAAAGGAATATGCGGAGGGTAGTGTTGGGGAATATTCTTTTTGTCCGTAGGGGATATCTTGGTTTTATTCTTTACTGACGTCAACATATTGGGCTTTTTTATTCGCCCTTTGTGACTATGGAGTGCCACGTGGCCATATCAATCAATGAAGTCGAGGTCGACTCTTATTTACAGCTGAGGCTGCGAACTTAGATATGAGATGGTCTAGTCGACGCGAAAACCGATCATAATTTAGGCGTATATCGGGGAAAAAATTGTTTTTAATCACTCAAGTTTTTTTTTTTTTAAAAATTGATTACTCATATTTACTCATTTTTAAAATTGGTTACCTAAATTCATTTTTCCACTCAAAATTGGTTTGTTGTATGCGTCGATTGAAATCTTTGATTAATGAACCAACGGGAAAAAAAGCGAATTCAAATTATAAAGATCAAAAAACACCCACAAAATTAAAATTTCAAACTCTCTCTTTCCCCGTTTTCACAAACCCAATTTCTACGATTCTCTTGGATTTCTCTCCAATCAAAGTTCCTATCACAAACAAATAAGTAATATTAAGTTCAACTTCTGTCTTTCAAGAGATTTTGGGTGATTCCGATTTTGCAAAACATATATACAACCTAA